>AWOL01S0127769.1:0-12295 GCA_000715115.1 Nicotiana otophora | reverse complement strand
CCCCCACTCCCCGGACTCAGATCGCCTAAAATTTTTTCGGGATGTCCAATACGACCTAAAGAACGATATTCACCGCTTCGCCATGACCGTTCCTAATTTTGTTTCATTTTACAGCTAAAAAACTAGAACTCCAAGCGATTCCCACATTTTCGTGTGATATAGCCCACGCCTTCCCAGTGGGCAGGGCCCCACAAACCCGGATCGCCTAAAGTTTTTTCGGGCCACCAAATATGATCTAAGGAACCATAGTAACTGCCCCGCCATGACCTCTACTCTTTTTTTTGCATTTTATGGCAAAAAAACTAGAATTCCGCCCGATTCCCATATTTTCGTGTGCTATTGCCCACGCCTTCCGAGTGGGCCCAGGGCCCCCGGACCCCGATCACCTAAAGTTTTTCTGGGCCAACAAATACGACATAAGGAACCATAGTCACCGCCCCGCCATGACCGTACCTCGTTGTTTTGCGATTTACGGCAAAAACCTAGAATTCAGACCGATTACCATATTTTCGTGTGTCACGTTCCGAGTGGGTCGGGCCCCTCCAGACCTGGATCACCTTCAATTTTTTCGATCCATCAAATATGACATAAGGAACCATAGTCACCGCATCTCCATGACCGTTCCTTGTTGTTTTTGCGTTTTACGGCCAAGAAACTAGAATTCCGCCCGATTCCCATATTTTTGTGTGCTATAGCCCACGCCTTCGGATTGGGCCCGGGCTGCCCGGACCCGAATAGCCTTAAATATTTATGGACCATCAAATACGACCTAATGAACCACAGCCATCGCTCCGCCATGACCATTCCTCATTCTTTTGCATTTTATGGCCAAAAAAATGAGAATTCTGCCCGATTCCCATAATTTCGTATGCTATAGCCCACGCCTTCCGAGTAGGCACGGGCCCCCCGGAACCGGATCGCCTACAATTTTTTCGGGCCATCAAATACGGCCTAAGGAACAACAGTCACCGCTCCGCCATGACCGTTCCTAGTTTTGTTTTGCTTTTTCTGGCCATAAAACTAGAATTCCGCCCGATTCCCATATTTTTGTGCCACGAAAATATGACCTAAAGAACCATAGTCACCACGTTTCCATGACCATTCCTCATTGTTTTGTGTTTTGCGGCCAAAAAACTAGAATTCCGCTTGATTCCCATATTTTCGTGTGCTATAGCCCACGCCTTCTGAGTGGGCCCGGGCCCCTCGGACCCATATCGCCCAAAAGTTTTCCAAGCCTTCAAATATGACCTAAAGAACCATAGTCACCACGTTTCCATGACCATTCCTCATTGTTTTGTGTTTTGCGGCCAAAAAACTAGAATTCCGCTTGATTCCCATATTTTCGTGTGCTATAGCCCACGCCTTCTGAGTGGGCCCGGGCCCCTCGGACCCATATCGCCCAAAAGTTTTCCAAGCCTTCAAATATGACCTAAGGAACCATAGTCACCGTTCCTCATTTTTTTGCGTTTTATGGTCAAAAAACTAGAATTTAGCCCGATTACCATATTTTTGTGTGCCGCCTTCCGAGTGGGTTAGGCCCCTCCTGACCCGGATCGCCTTAAATTTTTCCAGGCCATCAAATACGACCTAAGGAAACATAGCCACTGCCCCGCCATGACTGTTCCTCATTGTTTTGCTTTTTACGGCCAAAAAATTAGAATTTCGCCCGATTCCCATATTTTCGTGTGCTATTGCCCACGTCTTCGGTGTGGGCACAGGCCCTCCGTAACCGGATCGCCTAGAATTTTTCCGGGCCATCAAATACAACCTAAGGAACAATATTCACCGCCCCTCCATGACCATTCCTTGCGCTTTTGCGTTTTCCGGAAAAAAACTAGAATTTCGCCCGATTCCCATATTTTCGTGTGCTATGCTCACGCCTTCCGAGTGGGCTGGGCCCACCCGACACTCGATCGCCTAACAATTTTCTGGGCCATGAAATACGATCTAAGGAACCATATCCACTGCTCCGCCATGACCGTTCCTTGTTTTTTTGCGTTTTACTGCCAAAAAACGAGAATTCCGCCCACTTCCCATATTTCCGTGTGCTATATCGCATGCCTTCTTAGTGGGCCCGGGCCGCCCGGACCCGAATAGCCTTAAATGTTTATGGGCCATCAAATACGACCTAAGGAACCATGTCCACTGCCCCACCATGACCGTTACTCGTTGTTTTGCCTTTTACAGCCAAAAAAACTAGAATTCCGCCCGATTCCCATATTTTCGTGTGCTATAGCCCACGCCTTCCGAGTGGGCAGGGCCTCCCAGACCCGGATCGCCTAATGTTTTTCCAGGCCATGAAATACGACCTAAGGAACTATAGTCACCGCCTCGCTATGACTGTTCCTCATATTTTGCGTTTTATAGCCAAAAAACAAGAATTCCGCCCGATTCCCATATTTTCGTGTGCTATAGCCCACGCCTTCCGAGTGGACTGGGGCCCCCAGACTCGGATCGCCTAAAATATTTTTGGGCCATCCAATATGACCTAAAGAACCATAGTCACCACCTCGAAATGACCGTTCCTCATTGTTTTTGCATTTTACGGCCAAAAAACTAGAATTCCACCTTATTCTCATATTTTCGTCTGCTATAGCCCACGCCTTCCGAGTGGGCCTGGCCCCCTGACCCTGATCACCTAAATGTTTTTGGGCCATCAAAGATGACCTAAAGAACCAAAGTCACCTCTTTGCCATGACCATCCCTCACTTTTTGCGTTTTACAGCCAAAAAACTAGAATTCCGCCTGTTTCTCATATTTTCGTGTGCTATAGCCCACGCCTTCCCAGTGGGTTGGGCCCCCCGGACTCGGATCGCCTAAAATTTTTTCCGCCGTCAAATACTACCTAAAGAACCATAGTCACCACCTCGCCATGACCATTCCTCATGTTTTGCATTTTACAGCCAAAACACTAGAATTCCGCACGATTCCCATATTTTCATGTGCTATAGCCCACGCCTTCCCAGTGAGCTGGGGCCCCCGGACTCGGATCGCCTTAATTTTTTTTTGGGCCATCCAATACGACCTAAAGAACCATAGTCACCACCTCGCCATGACCATTCCTCATTTTTTGCGTTTTACAGCCAAAAAACTAGAAGTCCGCTCGATTCCCATATTTTCGTGTGCTATATCTAACGCCTTCCGAGTGGGCTGGGCCCCTTGGACTTGGGTCACCTAAAAATTTTTCGGGCCATCAAATACGACCTAAAGAACCATAGTCACCACCTCTCCATGACCGTTCCTTGTTTGTTTTGCATTTTACCTCCAAAAAACTAGAATTCAGCTCGATTACTATATTTTCGTGTGCCACTTTCCGAGTGGGTCGGGTCCCTCCAGACCCGGATTGCCTTAAATTTTTTCGAGCCATGCAATATGACCTAAGGAACCATAGTCACCACCCTGCCATGACCGTTCCTCGTTCTTTTGTGTTTTACGACCAAGAAACTAGAATTCCACCCGATTCTCATATTTTCGTGTGCAATATCCCACACCTTCTGAGTGGGCCCGGGCCGCCCGAACCCGAATAACCTTAAATTTTTATGGTCCATCAAATACGACCTAACGAACCATAGTCACTGCCCCGCCATGACCTTTCCTCGTTGTTTTGCGTTTTACGGCAAAACAACTAGAATTCCGCCCGATTCCTATATTTTTGTGTGCTATAGCCCACGCCTTCCAAGTGGGCACGGGCCCCCCGGAATCGGATTGCCTACAATTTATCCGGGCCATCAAATTTGACCTAAGAAACAATAGTCACCGCCCCACAAAAAAACTAGAATGTCGCCCGATTCCCATATTTTTGTATGCTATACCCACGTCTTTCGAGTGGGCCGACCACCCGAATTCGTATCGCCTAAATGTTTTTTGGGCCATCAAATACAACCTAAAGAACCATAGTTACTACCTCTCCATGACCATTCCTCGTTTGTTTTGCATTTTACGGTCAAAAAACTAGAATTCCGCCCGATTCCCATATGTTCGTGTGCTATAGCCCACACCTTCTGAGTGGGATGGGCCCCGGACTCGGATCGCCTAAAATTTTTTCGGGCCATCAAATACGACCTAAAAACCATAGTCACCACCTCTCCATGACCGTTCCTCATTAGTTTTGCGTTTTATGGCCAAAAAACTAGAATTCCGTGTGATTCTCATATTTTCGTGTGCTATAGCCCATGCCTTCCGAGTGGGCCCGAGCCCCCTAACCCTGATCGCCAAAACTTTGTTCGGGCCATCAAATTCTATCTAAGGAACCATAGTTACCACCCCACCATGACCGATCCTCATTGTTTTGCATGCTATGGCCAAGAAACTAGAATTTCGCCCGATTCTCATATTTTCGTGTGTTATAGCCCATGCCTTCCGAGTGGGTCAGGACCCCCCGAACTCTGATCGCCTAAAATATTTTTGGGCTATCAAATACGACCTAAAGAACCATAGTCACTGCCTCGCCATGACCGTTCCTCGTGTTTTTGCACTTTACGGCCAAAAAACAAGAATTTTGCGCGAGCCCCATATTTTCGTGTGCTATAGCCCACACCTTTTGAGTGGGCCGGGCCCCCCGGACTCGGATCACCTAATAATTTTGTGGGCCATCAAATACGATCTAAAAAATCATAGTCACCGCCTCGCCATGACCGTTCCTTGTTTGTTTTGCGTTTTACGGCCAAAAAACTAGAATTCCGCCCGATTCTCATATTTTCGTGTGCTATAGCCCACGCCTTCCGAGTGGGCAGGGCCCCCCGGACCCGGATCGCCTAAATATTTTCCAGACCACGAAATATGACCTAAGGAACTATAATCACCGCTTCTCCATGACCGTTCCTCATGTTTTGCATTTTACAGCTAAAAACTAAAATTCCGCCCGATTACTATATTTTCGTGTGCTATAGCCCACGTCTTCCGAGTGTGGTTGGGCCCCCCAGACTCGGATCACCTAAAAAATTTTCGGGCCATCAAATACGACCTAAAGAACCATAGTCACCACCTCGCCATGACCATTTCTCATTGTTTTTGCATTTACAGCCAAAAAACTAGAATTCCGCCCGAGTCCCATATTTTCGTGTGCTATTGCCCAAGCCTTTTGAGTGGGCCGGGCCCCCCGAACTCGGATCGCCTAAAATATTTTTGGGCCATCATATTCGATCTAAGGAACCATAGTCACTACCCCGCCATGAGCGTTCCTCGTTAATTTGCGTGTTAGTGCCAAGAAACTAGAATTTCGCCCGATTTTCATATTTTCGTGTGCCAGAGCCCATGCCTTCCAAGTGGGTCCGGGCCGCCCGGACTCGGATCGCCTAAAATTTTGTGGACCATCAAATATGACCTAAAGAACCATAGTCACCGCCTTGCCATGACCATTCCTCATTTTTTGCGTTTTACGGCCAAAATACTAGAATTCTACCGGATTCCCATAATTGCGTGTGCTATAGCCCACACCTTCTGAGTGGGATGGGCCCCGGACTCGGATCGCCTAAAATTTTGTGGACCATCAAATATGACCTAAAGAACCATAGTCACCGCCTTGCCATGACCATTCCTCATTTTTTGCGTTTTACGGCCAAAATACTAGAATTCTACCGGATTCCCATAATTGCGTGTGCTATAGCCCACGCCTTCCGAGTGGGCCCGGGCCTCTCGGACCCCTACCATCTAAAATTTTTCCAAGCCATCAAATACGACCTAAGGAACCATAGTCACAGCCCCACCATGACCGTTCCTCATGTTTTTGCGTTTTACAGCCAACAAACTAGAATTCCGCCTTATTCCCATATTTTCGTGTGCTATAGCCCACCCCTTCCGAGTGGGCCCGGGCCCCCTGACCCCGATCCTCTAAAATATTTTCGGGCCATCATATTCAATCTAAGGAACCATAGTCACTTCCCCGCCATGAGAGTACCTCATTGTTTTGCGTGTTACGATCAAGAAACTAGAATTCCGCCCGATTCCCATATTTTCGTGTGCTATAACCCACGCCTTCCGAGTGGGCCCGAGTCCCCTGACCCCGATCGCCAAAAAATTTTTCGAGCCATCAAATTCGACTTAAGAAACCATAGTCACCGCCCCGACATGACCAATCCTTGTTGTTTTGCATGTTATGGCCAAGAAACTAGAATTTTGCCAGATTCCCATATTTTTGTGTGTTATAGCCCATGCCATCCGAGTGGGTCAGGGCCCCCCGAACTCTGATCGCATAAGGTTTTTTTGGGCCATCAAATATGACCTAAAGAACCATAGTCACCGCCTCGCTATGACCGTTCCTCGTTGTTTTGCGTTTTACGGCCAAAAAACTAAAAATCCGCCCGAGTCCTATATTTTCGTGTGCTATAGCCACGCCTTTTGAGTGGGCCGGGCCCCCTGGACTTGGATTGCCTAAAACTTTTTCGGGCCATCAAATATGATCTAAACAACCATAGTCATTGCCTCGCCATGACCGTTCCTTGTTTGTTTTGCGTTTTTCGGCCAAAATACTAGAATTCCGTCCGTTTCTCAAATTTTCGTGTGCTATAGCCCACGCCTTCCGAGTGGGCAGGGCCCCCCGGACCCGGATTGTTGAAAAGTTTTCTAGACCACGAAATATGACCTAAGGAACCATAGTCACCGCCTCGCCATGACCGTTCCTCATTTTTGCGTTTTACAGCCAAATAACTAGAATTCCGCCCGATTCCCATATTTTCGTGTGCTATAGCCCACGTCTTCCGAGTGGGCTCGGCCCCCCAGACTCGGATAACCTAAAATTTTTTCGGGCCATCCAATACGACCTAAAGAACCATAGTCACCACCTCGCCATGACCGTTTCTCATTGTTTGTGCATTTTACGCCAAAAAACTAGAATTCCGCCCGAGTCCCATATTTTCGTGTGCTATTGCCCAAGCCTTTTGAGTGGGCCGGGCCCCCCGAACTCGGATCGCCTAAAATGTTTTCGGGCCATCATATTCGATCTAAGGAACCATAGTCACTATCCTGCCATGAGCGTTCCTCGTTAATTTGCGTGTTAGTGCCAAGAAACTAGAATTCCGCCCGATTTCCATATTTTCGTGTGCCAAAGCCCATGCCTTCCGAGTGGGTCCGGGCCGCCCGGACTCGGATCGCCTAAAATTTTTTGGACCATCAAATATGACCTAAAGAACCATAGTCACCACCTTGCCATGACCATTCCTCATTTTTTGCGTTTTACGGCCAAAAAATTAGAATTCTACAGGATTCCCATAATTTCGTGTGCTATAGCCCACGCCTTTCGAGTGGGCCCGGGCCTCTCGGACCCCTACCGCCTAAAATTTTTCCAAGCCATCAGATACGACCTAAGGAACCATAGTCACAGCCCCACCATGACCGTTCCTCATGTTTTTGCGTTTTACAGCCAAAAAACTAGAATTCCGCCTTATTCCCATATTTTCGTGTGCTATAGCCCTACCCTTCCGAGTGGGCCCGGGCCCCCTGACCCCGATCGCCTAAAATATTTTTGGGCCATCATATTCGATCTAAGGAACCATAGTCACTGCCCCGCCATGAGAGTACCTCATTGTTTTGCGTGTTACGATCAAGAAACTAGAATTCCGCCCGATTCCCATATTTTCGTGTGCTACCCACGCCTTCCGAGTGGGCCCGAGTCCCTTGACCCCGATCGCCAAAAAAATTTTCGAGCCATCAAATTCGACTTAAGAAACCATAGTCACCGCACCGACATGACCGATCCTCGTTGTTTTGCATGTTATGGCCAAGAAACTAGAATTTCGCCAGATTCCCATATTTTCGTGTGTTATAGCCCATGCCTTCCGAGTGGGTCAGGGCCCCAAGAACTCTGATCGCATAAGATTTTTTTGGGCCATCAAATATGACCTAAAGAACCATAGTCACCGCCTCTCTATGACCGTTCCTCGTTGTTTTGCGTTTTAAGGCCAAAAAACTAAATATCTGCCCGAGTCCCATATTTTCGTGTGCTGTAGCCACGCCTTTTGAGTGGGCCGGGCCCCCTGGACTCGGATTGCCTAAAATTTCTTCGGGCCATCAAATATGATCTAAAAAATCATAGTCACTACCTCGCCATGACCGTTCCTTGTTTGTTTTGCGTTTTACGGCCAAAAAACTAGAATTTCGCCCGTTTCTCAAATTGTCGTGTGCTATAGCCCACGCCTTCCGAGGAGGCAGGGCCCCCCGGACCCGGATCGCCGAAACTTTTTCCAAACCACAAAATATGACCTAAGGAACCATAGTCACTACCTCGCCATGACCGTTCCTCATTGTTTTTGCATTTTACAGCCAAAAAACTAGAATTCCGCCTTATTCCCATATTTTCATGTGCTATAGCCCACCCCTTTCGAGTGGGCCCGGGCCGCTGACCCCGATCGCCTAAAAAGATTTTGGGCCATCATATTCGATCTAAGGAACCATAGTCACTGCCCCTCCATGTGCGTTCCTCGTTGTTTTGCATGTTACGGCCAAGAAACTAGAATTCCGCCCGATTCCTATATTTTCGTGTGCCATAGCCCATGCCTTCCGAGTGGGTCCAGGCCGTCCGGACTCGGATCACCAAAAATATTTTCGGACCATCCAATATGACTTAAAGAACCATAGTCACCGCCTTGCCATGACCATTCCTCATTGTTTTGCGTTTTACGGCCATAAAACTAGAATTCTGTCCGATTCCCATATTTTCGTGTGCTACCCACGCCTTCCGTGTTGGCCCCGGCCCCTCGGAACCCTACCACCTAAAATTTTTCCAGGCCATCAAATACGACCGAAGGAACCGTAGTCACCGCCCCACCATGACCGTTCCTCTTGTTTTTGCGTTTTACGGCCAAAAAACTAGAATTCAGCCCGATTACAATATTTTCGTGTGCCGCCTTTCGAGTGGGTTGGGCCCCTACAGACCCGGATCGCTTTAAATTTTTCCAGGCCATCAAATACGACCTAAGGAACCATGGTCACCACCTCGCCATGACCATTCCTCATGTTTTGCGTTTTATGGTCAAAAAACTAGAATTCCTCTCGATTCCCATATTTCTGTGTGCTATAGCCCACGCCTTTCAAGAGGGCCGCCCCCCCGGACTCGTATCGCCTAATATTTTTTTTGGCCATCAAATACGACCTAAAGAACCATAGTTTCTGTCTCGCCATGACCGTTCCTCATTTGTTTTGTGTTTTACGGCCAAAAAACTAGAATTCCACCGGATTTCCATATTTTCGTATGCTATAGCCCACGCCTTCCAAGTGGGCAGGGCCCACCGGACCCGGATTGCCTAAAATTTTTCAATTCCATGAAATACGACCTAAGGAACCATAGTCACCACCTCGCCATGACCGTTCCTCATTCTTTGCATTTTATAGCCAAAAAACAAGAATTCTGCCCGCTTCCCATATTTTCGTGTGCTATTGCCCACGCCTTCCGAGTGGGCCCGAGCACCTCGAACCCCTACCGCCTAAAATTTTTCCAGGCCATCAAATACGACCTAAGTGACCATAGTCACCGCCCCACCATGACCGTTCCTCATGTTTTGGCATTTTACAGCCAAAAAACTAGAATTCCGCCTTATTCCTATATTTTGGTGTGCAGCCCACCCCTTCCGAGTAGGCCCGGGCCCCCTGACCCCGATCGCCTAAAATGTTTTCGGGCCATCATATTCGATCTAAGGAACCATAGTCACTACCTCGCCATGAGCGTTCCTCGTTGTTTTGCGTGTTACGGCCAATAAACTAGAATTCCGCCCGATTCCCATATTTTCGTGCGCTATAGCCCACGCCTTCTGAGTGGGCCCGGGCCCCCTGACCCCGATCACCAAAACATTTTTCGGGCCATCAAATTTGACCTAAGAAACCATAGTCACCGCCCCGCCATGACCTATCCTCGTTGTTTCGCATGTTATGGCCAAGAAACTAGAATTTCGCCTGATTCCCATATTTTGTGTGTTATAGTCTAGGCCTTCCGAGTGGGTCAGGGCCCCCCGGACAATGATCGCGTAATAGTTTTTTGGGCCATCACATATGACCTAAAGAACCATAGTCACCACCTCGCCATGACCGTTCCTCATTTATTTGCGTTTTACGGCCAATAAACTAGAATTCCGCTCGAGTCCCATATTTTCGTGTGCTATAGCCCACGCCTTTAGAGTGGGCCGGGCCCCCCGAACTCGGATCGCCTAAAATGTTTTCGGGCCATCATATTCGATCAAAGGAACCATAGTCACTGCCCCGCCATGAGCGTTCCTCATTGATTTTCGTGTTACTGCTAAGAAACTAGAACTCCGCCCGATTCCTATATTTTCGTATGCCATAGCCCATGCCTTCCGAGTGGGTCTGGGCCGCCCGGACTCGTATCGGCTAAAATTTTTTCGGACCATCAAATATGACCTAAAGAACCATAGTCACCGCCTTGCCATGTCCATTCCTCATTTTTTGCGTTTTACGGCCAAAACACTAGAAATCTGCCGGATTCGCATATTTTCGTGTGCTATAGCCCACGCCTTCCGAGTGGGCCCGGTCCTCTCGGACCCCTACCGCCTACAATTTTTCCAGGCCATCAAATACGACCTAAGGAACCATAGTCACCGCCCCACCATGACCGTTGCTCATGATTTTGCGTTTACAGCCAAAAAACTAGAATTCCGCCTTATTCCCATATTTTCGTGTGCAATAGCCCACCCCTTCTGAGTGGGCCCGGGCCCCCTGACCCCGATCGCCTAAAATATTTTTGGGCCATCATATTCGATCTAAGGAACCATAGTCACTGCCCCACCATGAGAGTTCCTCGTTGTTTTGCGTGTTACGGCCAAGAAACTAGAATTCTGCCTGATTCCCATATTTTCGTGTGCTATAGCCCACGCCTTCCGAGTGGGCCCGGGCCCCCTGACCCCGATCGCCAAAACGTTTTCGGGGCCTTCAAATTCGACTTAAGAAACCATAGTCACCATCGCGCCTTGACCGATCCTCGTTGTTTTGCATGTTATGGCCATGAAACTAGAATTTCGCCAGATTCCCAAATTTTCGTATGTTATAGCCCATGCCTTCCGAGTGGGTCAGGGCCCCCCGGACTCTGATCGCATAAGTATTTTTGGGCTACGACCTAAAGAACCATAGTTACCGCCTCGCCATGACCGTTCCTCGTTGTTTTGCATTTTACGGCCAAAAAATTAGAAATCCGCCCGAGTCCCATATTTTCGTGTGCTATAACCCACGCCTTTTGAGTGGGCCGGGCCCCCCAGACTCGGATTGCCTAAATATTTTTTGGGCCATCAAATACGATCTAAAAAACTATAGTCACTGCCTTGCCATGACCGTNCTAGAATTCCGCCCGTTTCTCAAATTTTTGTGTGCTATAGCCCACGCATTCCGAGTGGGCAGGGCCCCCCGGACCCGGATCGTCGAAAATTTTTCCAAACCACAAAATATGACCTAAGGAACCATAGTCACTACCTCGCCATGACCGTTCCTCATTGTTTTTGCATTTTACAGCCAAAAAACTAGAATTACGCCTTATTCCTATATTTTCGTGTGCTATAGCCCACCCCTTCCGAGTGGGCCCGGGCCACCTGACCCCGATCGCCTAAAATGATTTCGGGCCATCATATTCGATCTAAGGAACCATAGTCACTGCCCCGCCATGAGCGTTCCTCGTTGTTTTGCATGTTACGGCCAACAAACTAGAATTCCGCCCGATTCCTATATTTTCGTGTGCCATAGCCCATGCCTTCCGAGTGGGTCCGGGCCGTCCGGACTCGGATCACCTAAAATTGTTTCGGACCATCTAATATGACCTAAGGAACCATAGTCACCACCTCGCCATGACCGTTCCTCATTTTTTGCATTTTACAGCCAAAAAACTAGAATTCTGCCCGATTCCCATATTTTCGTGTGCTATTGCCCACGCCTTCCGAGTGGGCCCGGGCCCCTCGGACCCCTACCGCCTAAAACTTTTCCAGGCCATCAGATACGACCTAAGGAACCATAATCACCGCCCCACCATGACCGTTCCTCATGTTTTAGCATTTTACAGCCAAAACACTAGAATTCCGCGTTATTCCTATATTTTCGTGTGCAGCCCACCCCTTTCGAGTAGGCCCGGGCCCCCTCACCCCGATCGCCAAACAAATTTTCGAGCCATCAAATTTGACTTAAGAAACCATAGTCACCGCCCCGACATGACCGATCCTCGTTGTTTTGCATGTTATGGCCAAGAAACTAGAATTTCGCCAGATTCCCATATTTTTGTGTGTTATTGCCCATGCCTTCCGAGTGGGTCAGGGCCCCCCTAACTCTGATCGCATAAGGTTTTTTTGGGCCATCAAATATGACCTAAAGAACC
>AWOL01S0127718.1:0-67248 GCA_000715115.1 Nicotiana otophora | reverse complement strand
TGCTTTGCATCTTTATTATGAATTCCATGGTATTGCTATTTTTTTTATTTTTTTTTTATTTTTATTTTTTATTTTTTATTATTATTATTATTATTATTATTTTTATTTTTTATTTTTTTTATTTTTTTTTTTTTAAGCCGAGGGTCTTTCGGAAACAGCCTCTCTACTCCTTCGGGGTAGGGGTAAGGTCTGCGTACATACTACCCTCCCCAGACCCCATTAATGGGATTCTACTGGGTTGTTGTTGTTGTTGTTATAAAAGCTTCTCATTAAGGATAAAATTGTAAGTTTAAGCAAAATTATTTCCAAATTTAGAAAGGGGTCATTCTTTTTTGAACGGACCAAAAAAAAAATAGGTTCACATAAACTAGAACGAAGGTAGTATTTAATTCCCATAATCCCATAATTATAATCCTGAAATAACTTGTTCCCCTACCAAACGTCCACTTAGGGCTCGTTTGATACGACGGATATGAGATAAGTAATTTCGGGATTAAATTTGAGATGGATTCGTCACATGTTTGGTTGAAATAAAATTATGGTATAATTAATTCCAAAATTAATTGTCCCGAGACAATAATTATTTATATCCCTATGAGAGAATGAAATAACAATCCCGATTGTTTCCCCGACCAAACGACGCCTTAAAATTTTACGTAAACCTTCCGCTACCTAACATAGACACACAAAAATTATGGGGTTTCCTAAAATCCGAAAATAAATGCAGTAAACCTCCAGTCAAACTTATTAAATGAAAAATGTAAATCAACCAAACAGGAAATCGCTCTTAAATAGAGCTGAGCTACCAAGGGAAAATTTCACGTGACTCACACGCGCGACTATGAAGCGTGAGGGAATGGACCCATGAGAAGGAATAAATTGCTGTTGTAATGTAAATAAAAAATCCTGCTGGTTTTGGACAGAACCTTGGGCGGACATGCCGGCTTTTAGGTTAGTTATATCCAAAAGTTATATGCAAACACGCGTACATAGACGTGTCTTGTCTTTAATTGGCCCGCCGAATGAGGCGGCGAGCCGATCAAGTTGGGCCCCACCACAAATGCATTATCTGAGGAAATAAAAGTGACCCGCCACCAACGTCAGTAACGGATCGATTTCATTCGGCGACGGTTTATCGGACCACCGCCGACAACTGCCCTTTACCAATTATCTCCGGTTCCATTTAGTTCCCTATCTTCCACGTGTATATTTAATATTTTTTAATAGTAACTGTTCATTGCTTTGTAAATTGTTTTTGGAAATAATGAATTTACAAAATTAAAGTTTTGTTCTCATAAATATATCTAAATAATAGCAAGCTTTTTTTTCAATTGTACCTTGGTTATATTTTAATATTTTTTCGTAAACTTTGAAGTAATTATATTGCATTTCACTAAGCAACTCTAATTATGTCATCAAAATTTCTTTAATCATAATTTGAATTACATTGAACTAAGTGATATATATGGCATTTTTAGTTACCATAATTGAAGATTTGTGGTTTACTCAATTATTATTTCTAAAAAAGTTAATATCCTCCAAGTTATTTTTTATTTATTACAGAATCAAAAACATCGAAAACGTTAGAACATAACCTTTTATAAAAGTGATTAGTCAAATTAATTCAATATAATGATATACACATAATACATGATCTTCTATCGTGTAAAGGACAAAACTATTTATTTCGTTTCGACAAAATTAATTCTTTCAACACTTAAATTCCACAAAAGAAAAAGAATTTGGTCTGCAACATGATTGGAATTTTCCCTCAAAATCCAAAAGAATATAGTTTCTCCTCCACATTTCTTGAGCTGAAAAAGAATGCCCCTTTTCTTTTCTTGTTTAATAAGAATGCCCATATCTAAAAATGGTTTCTTTCTTTTCTTCTATTTCTTGTTCCTATTCCAAAACGTGTCATCTTCAAATAAAATACATACAAATAGCCCATGCACCTCTCAATTACATTAAAAGCAGTCAGACAATGTATAGATACAAAATTGTATACGTACACCCCACGTATCCCAATTAACCATTAAAAATGCTATGTAATATTAATAGAAATAAAATCAGGATTTCAACATTTTTGAGTTCTAAATTTTATAACGACAATTTCAAGTGCTAATAATTAGATTTTGAATTAAATATTTTTTCATATTTAATGAAGATGTTTAAATAGATACGTTATTTACCAAAAGTTACTGAGTTCGGTCAAATCCGTATCCGTCCTTGAATATTAGTGGTCTCCACAAAGGGTGTACATGGACCGGGTTGGTTCAGATTTTATCAAAACGAAATCAAACCAATTATATCGGTTTGGATTGGTTCGGTTATGTCAGATTTTTCGAGTTTTTCGAGTTTTTTTGTTTCATGAATATTATTTCAATCTTGCATTATTAAAGTTATAGATAAAATTTTGATAAGTGAATATATGTTTACTAAAAATTAAAAAATAAATAACAAACATACGATCTATTAAAGTGATCTTATGGGAGAATTTTTTCAGTAACACATAATAGTTTATTTTCTTAGTCGTCTACTAATAATTTTTGGTTGATGTACGCTTTCAAGGTTAACTAAATTTAATAATTAAACATAAAAATTAATATGATACCTAAATAATGATATGTTCTGTATAATTTTAGATTATCGAAATACCACTTCAAATTCGAAAAATATATAATAAATTTTGACATATGAATATGAAAGAACAAAGAGATGATTGATACATCTCAACAACACATAATAAGAAAGTGATACAATATATTATTTGAAGTAAATAAAAATAAATACACTTTATAGTTCTATTAAATATTATATCCATGAGAGGATCTCCAATATTTTTAGACATCTTTTAAATAAAATGTTATATAAAATTTTAAAATTATATATAAAAAATTATATATTTATATGTCGGTTTGGTTCGATATTTTTACTCAATACTAAATCAAATCAAACTAAAATTAATCGAATTTTTTAATCGATTTGATTTGACTTTTTAATTTGGTGCGATTTTTCGATTCGGTTTATACAAGGACCTCACCTTTCATCAGTCAAAGACTCCGTTGACTGCGCTTCCCTTAACCAGTTTCCTATTTAAGCAGCCCTTTTCCCCCTACGTTTCCTCTCAGCCGTGCCCTAATTCTCTACACATGACTCATTCAAATTTCATGTACATTTTCTTACGTACAAATTAGAAGTACTCCTAATATATATAGACATAACACGTACCGAAAGTAGCGGAGTGTACGTAAATGTCGCCGAAAGAAAAAGGTACGGCGGCGATGGCGACGGTGACGGCGGTGGGGAAAGTGAACGGAGTTTCAAAGGAGGTGCATTACAGAGGTGTACGGAAAAGGCCGTGGGGGAGATATGCGGCGGAAATTAGAGATCCAGGGAAAAAGAGCCGTGTTTGGCTTGGCACTTTTGATACGGCCGAGGATGCCGCCAGAGCTTACGATACGGCGGCGAGGGAATTCCGCGGAGCTAAAGCAAAGACGAATTTTCCGATTATAGAGCCGGAGAATGTGAAATTGGCTAATAGAAATTGTAGTCCGAGCCAAAGCAGTACCGTTGAGAACTCGCCACCGGTTATGCCGGGGAACTCGCCGCCGGCAGTGATGCTGGACACTTCACCATTGGATCTCAGCCTCGGTGGATCCCGTAGTTTATTTAGCAACGGTATGGATAGGGTTTTGTTCCAGAACCATCAGTTTCACGGTTCTCCAGTCGCCGGATGTATGACGCCGGTGAATCATATGTACTATTTGGAAGCTCTTCAACGAGAGCGAGTGATTTCTTCATATAAAAAAAGTTTCCGGAAAACGGCGGAGTTTATCGCTGGTTGTGGTGGAGGCGCCTCCGGCGAGTCCGACTCTTCTTCGGTGATTGATTTTATGGGCCACGATCTAAAGCCTATCACCCGGGTCATTAACCTCGACCTAAACCTTCCTCCGCCAGAGAACATGTAAAACTCTCTGTATTACATGATTTTTAACTTTTGCTTAATTAGTTGTAATCTTATTTAATTTGTAATCTCCCTTTTAATTTTCAGAAATTTTAGGAAAGAAAACAAAATTAATAGAGAAATGTAGACTAATATTATGGGGAATTAACGGTGAGAGTAGCCGGCGATGTTGTATTATGCGTATGAATTATCACTGTGTTTATGTGAATATCAAAGATCTGATCTTTCAGAAAGAAGTTTTCTTTTTGTTATTTCAGTTATTTGCATGCTTATTCCCTTATTGAATTTAAGTTACATCCATTGATTGATAGTGAATTTATTTTACCCTATTAATAAATTTTTAACTTAGATTAGTTATGTAAATTTCCTTTATGCCATAGAACTTAAATTCCTCTGGAAACGGGAAAGAGAACTATCTGTGACAAGATTTTGGCACGTGTGTCTGTGATAGACTTGATAGTACGAAATCGATCTGGAATTTAAATTTTATAGGTTTAATTTTAATATATTTTTATATATAAATTTTTATTTCGCCTAAAAAATCATGAGTTAAGTTGAATTCGTTGTTAAACAGTACATCCGCCTTGGGTGAGAAAGGTTGGCTCTTGACAATCTTGGATATGCTGCCAACGTGGATT
This sequence comes from Nicotiana otophora, assembly GCA_000715115.1. Taxonomy (NCBI): domain Eukaryota; kingdom Viridiplantae; phylum Streptophyta; class Magnoliopsida; order Solanales; family Solanaceae; genus Nicotiana; species Nicotiana otophora. Next base: position 62,643 of record AWOL01S0127718.1, on the reverse strand, counting down.
ATTGCCCCCATTTTATAGGCTGTTAAGGTAATAAATACGTATACGAAGTTTGAAATATGATATATGCCTAACTTACACATTATGTACAACACCTATCCACTAAATTAAGAGCCGATTTGGACATAAAAAAAATTTTCTTTTTTTTTCAAAATATTTTCAATTGTTTTCGAAATTTTGTTCATAAAATTTTTAATTTTTATTTGAAGATGCAATTTGGAAATTTTTGAAATTTTGAAAAACTCCAAAAAGTTATTTTTCAAAATATTTCACTCAAATGACTCACAAAACTTCAAAAACAACCCAAAATTATATTCATGTCCAAATACAACTCTAATTTTTAAATTTCACTTGAAATGTTTTTCAATGTTTTTTGAAATTTTACAATTCTTATGTCCAAACGGCCACTAAAGCTCACAGGGCAATTAAACACTTTTTTTTAATAAGAAAACTTCTTCAATAATTTCTCAAGAAAATTTTTGAAATTTTTATTTTCAAAAGGTTGTTGAAGGAATTACAGTAAAGGTTAACCTGGTCTATAAAGTATTTCGTGTTCAAGTACAGTACGAGAAAGAGCCGCACCTAAAAGGTATAATGTAAACAACATATTCTAATACAAGTATTAATTATTTCTTGCATAGCTTGAACCCATGATCTAGAGTTGAAGGAATTACTCTCTCTGTCTCAAATTATTTGTCATGTTTCTCTTTTACAAGCCCCTTAAGAAATATTAATTAGGAAAGAGATTAGACTATTTTACCCTTATTTATGTCTTAAGATAAAATCTCTATTCATTAAATATTTATTCTATTTATATGTTATCTCCATCTTACAGGACAATTATTACTAAAGGTAAAAAAAAAAAAAAAAATTAATTTTATTTTAAACTTCTAAAATGACAAATAACCAAATATGGACTGATGCAGTACCATATTCTTTTTAAAGAAAGAGCAATCTACTTTGTCACAAATTTTTAATGCATTCAAAGGATAATGAATCAATCAATGACATTATTAAAGACTATTGTTTATTGCCTTGTGGCTAGGGTTGAAAACATGAGGGTACAGTGAGGGGGCTGAAGTAAAGGCCTGAATAATTACAGAGCTATCACATTGATTATGACAATCTACCAAAATCAAGAAACATAATTAAGTAAAAAATTCTATAAGTAATAAGAAGCCAAATAATAACCCCTAACTAATTTTCTTTTTATAACCAAACAAACTCTTAACCCTCGACAGCCGCAGGTTGCCAAAGAAGGAATCTGCAAACAACAATTAAGAAAGCAACACTAATTTGTTTAACCTCAAAACAACTTTAATCCAAACTGAAATTAAATAAGCCAACTCTTGTCCGGTACGCTTAAGTGAAGCATAGAATAGAAGGACGAGTAGATTATAAGCAAATGTGAACCTATGCTTGTAGAAGATGGGTTGCCGGACTTCATTCACTTCGCCAATTTTTTTTAATATAAATGTATATATTGAAAATGGTGATATTTTGCTTCGAATCCTTAAGAAAAGTCCGATGGGACACTTGTTGAGCAGTAGCTTACGTGTCTCTGTCACCTTCAAATCTTGAGTTCACCTCTGATTAGAATTCTTTTTAATTACGTATGTATCTGTTTACCCTCAAAATCGGATAACAATTAAATTTGTAAGTGATTTTAAGGATACGCGGATTAATTTGATACAAAACGATAAATTGGATTAAAACGAACAAATAGAAATACGGTATATTCAAAGTACGCGGGGAGGATGTCCTCAGCGTTAGTGAACTATTTACCTTCGATCCGGGCTCACAATGGTCAATATTGATGAATGACAGAAAAGCTTAGAATAACAGTGAAAATAATAGTATATAGCATTAGAACGCATGTTAAAGCGTGCTTAATGCATTATCAGACCCTCTTTATATAGTAGGGGAATCCTACTCTAACTATAACTCTATAAAAGGTAAAAGAAAATTCAGTTTAATTGATTGTCGGTTCTACATCGATATGTGCCGAGATCCACGCCATGATATCCGATCGGTCACGGATATTACGGCCTCTCTCCGAAGTCCTTCAGGTTTTAGGTTGATCTCGAATCATGACCCCGATATTATCGCAGGTCGATGGTCGGCCCCCGTACTCTGACTCGAGGATATCCTTGCTTCGATTCCGATCTTTCGCAATCGTATCTCAAACTCGTTTTACCCTGTTGAAGGCTGGAGTGTATCATGAACCTGGTTTTTATCCGTACACAGTATCATTATTCTTTAGAGAGTTAGCTAATCTTTTTTTTCTCATTCACAAATTTTCACGTATATTCTACATTTTTAATTATGAATTGAGCAAGTAATTTTTATCTAGTTTAAAAGTTGTAACTTAAAAATAAAAATTAAAAAGCTTGATTCTTTATGAGACGGAGGATAAATGCAGCGCGTAATGCCCACGCTCCAAACCGAATGAAGAATGACGGGCGTGGTGTTTTGATATAATAAATAGAGGGTAGACCGAAAGGGATCAAGTGAAGTGTTGACTGGAGATTCGAGCGCGTGGCACGTGTTGCTACCTGCCGTGTGATCTGACAATCTTATTTTAATTTTTATAATCACAATTTTATTTTACTGTAACAGTAGTTTAATTAGACAAAGGAAGGGCCCACGTGGACTAGAGCGACCGAACTGGAGTGAAAACGCGGCTGCCGCGTTTCGTGGGTCCCGCTAGTTTTTGTCATCTAATTAATCTCGTGTCAATTGTCTTTTCGGTAGAAATAATCGGTCTAAAAGAAATTTGTTTGTTTTATCCAATATATATATATTTGAATTAATTCGAAAACAATGGGTTATGAAAAAATAATTTACATATTTTATTTAACTATCAAATTAGAATAATTTTAATACTTTGCATGTATTTCGTTTATATAAGTTTTTTCAATCTCAGGATGTGATGAATCGGCATAAAAATATCAAATAACTCTATAAGAGCTTTTGAAAGTCACCATCATATTATCGTCGGCCTAATTTCATTCTCAATCATAAAATAGAAAAACACTTTAAATAAAATGTGACATAGGAAATATTAGATATTTACGATAAGGATAGCTTAATTTTGTTACTAATATTCTCATTTTCTCCAACATTTGTACTCTATATTACAATTTTTTTTTATGTTTTACCTCACACAACGCTTCTTTATGGACCCAAAACTTTTGAATTTGTAATATAAAATGATGCGCATATATTTTATGCGGCTATAAATCATTTCATAAAAGTAAATTATTATCAAATAAAAAAATAATTTATTTTTTTATAAGAATTAAAAAAAATATATTTACATAAATTAAAATAAAAAAAATATATTATATGAGTCTACAAATTTGTAAAATAAAAGGAGTTCTCACACCATAAAACTTCTCCTATACTAATAAGCAAAAGTAAAATATTCTGTTGGAGTAAAAAAAGCAAATGGGCGTGAATAAAGGTGACGTGTCGGTATAAAACAGACAGTTACACAGATTAGTCGGCTGATAAAGATATACGGATCTGGATATTGGTGAGTGGGACCCGCCGACGGAAAAAGAAACGGCTGCGTCATACATTTAAGTATAGATTCTAATAGCCTTTTCGGGTAAGATTTTCAAGATGCCAAAAGTAAAAAAACAAATTCACAAGTATTTTTATTTTTAATTCGAGGTGTTTGACAAAGTTTTTTTAGAAAAAAAATATTTTTTGCAAGAAACAAAATCAGCTTCTGAGAAGCAAAAAAAAAAATAGTTATTTTTCAAAAGTACAAACAGTTTTGACTTTTTTCCTTACAAAAAATATCTTAGAATATTAATGTATAAATATTTTTTATTATTTTATAATAACTTTCTAATATATAAGCCAAACAGACTATAAGTTAGTAAGCGGTGTCAATATTTAAATAAATAAATAAATAACTTATTATAATAACAAGAAGTATCATTTTAATATTTATACCAAATATTTTCTGACCTTTCGAAGAGTCTTCTATTAATCTCCGATTTTCTGACCTTCCGATTTAAATTCTGGTTGTTATGTAAGCTGATTGAACAATCCTTGCCACATGTTCATATCTGAATGGTACATGTGTTAAGTCAGTATTTTATTTAATACAAGATCAACAACGTTTAACAACCTATAAGGTTACTCAATTTTGAATACTACTAGCCCGTTTGGATATAAGAATTTTTTTTTTTTTTTGAAAAATTTTCACTTTATTTCAAAATCAGCGTTTGGTTATAAAATTTTTAATTTTCATTTGAAGATGAATTTTGAAATTTTTTCGAAAATTTTAAAAACTCCAAAAAGTTATTTTTCAAAAATTTTATTCAGATCACTCACAAAACTTAAAAAACAACCCAAAATTATATTCATGTCTAAACACAACTCTAATTTTTAAATATCATTTTCACTTGAAAAAATAATTCACCTTTATTTTGAAATTTTACAATTCTTATGTCCAAATTGCCCACTACATGAATTATTTTGACTCTTTTGCCAATAATTTTAATTTACCATGCATAATATTATTCAACTTACATTAATGATATAATCCCTTGATTTGGAAAAAGCTAATACTACAATCTATAAGGGAAAACTGTTCGAGTAAAGTATGATAAGAAGCAGCTCTAGTTCCTCTTTCCACATTAATATTACTCTTAATCAGTCATCATCACTTTTAATTGTTAAAAAACTTGGCAACTTTTTCTTTGAACTGATTTTTTGGCATTAATTAATAATGGTCCAAGGTCCATCATTTTTTTTTATAAAAATGGTACTCCCTTCATTTTCAATTTATGTGTCTTTTTTCCTTAATCTGTTTAAAAAAATATCTCTTTTTATATTTAATAACTCTTTAACTTTAACTTTTCACATAACATACTTAAGATCATAAGATTTAAGTGTATTTTGATACATTATTCATATATTTAATTTAAGACCACAAGACTTAAATTTTTATTTTTTTTTTAAATTTCATATACAGTCAAACTAAGACGTATATTGAAATGTATAGAGTAGTACAAAGTTTTGTTGCAAAAGATATATTTCAGGTAAAGTAAGTGCAAACTATTACTTAGAAGTTAAATCTTACTATATTAAACGAAACATCAAGCTTTTCTTATTAATAATCATGAACTGGTACAAGAGCTAAAGTTTATTTTTTAGTTTCTCATGGGTCGTTGGGGCTGGCTTCCACTTGCTTGTCTGTTGTGGTGGAATAGCAAAAATTTGGCTTCGGTTGGACTGCGCCCGATCCTTGTCTTTCATGTCTTCGAAATATGGTTTCAATTGGCTAGCATGGAAGACATGATAGATTTTCAGATGATACCGCATGTCCAATCGGTAAGATATTATACCCACCTTAGTAACAATTTCGAATGAGCCTTCATATCAGCGAATCAGACTATGATATACGCCTCGCAGTAATTTGAACTGTCGTGGATTCAATTTCACCATGACCTTGTCTCCAATCCTATAGTTGACTGGACGACGCTTCCGGTCCGCAAATTTCTTTATTTTGCGGGCAGCCTTGTCAAGATATGACCTGGCTAGATCGGCTTGTTCCTCCCAAAACTTGGCCATGTGATAAGCCCCAAGTTATCCCACGATTAATTATCTTGGTATTAATTATTCGGAGATTGTTATCCCATCCTTTCAAAAAAAAAAATAACACTATAATTTCGGGATAATTAATCAGCGCATTTGTTATACCGTAATTTTTTTCCAACCAAACGTGTAATAAATTCATTTAAAATTTAATTTTGAAATATATAATAAATTTATTTTAAATTTAATTTCAAAATTAATTATTTATTATATGTCATACTATACGAATAGTGGTCCCAAGAAAGCAAAGGATTTAGAATTTTAGGGATTAGTCCTACACATGAGAAGCATATAAAGTGAATGTAAATAATTAGGAGTAAGGAGCTAGGAGGGGCCGCCCAATAAGACGTGCTGTGGGGCGTCGATGAGTGCGTGTGTGCGCGTTTTTCTTCTGCGTGTGGGGTTTTGTGTAAATCACTAGCCCCCACTGCAGGCTTACGCCAACTCTATATTTTTGGTACGAAGTTAGGACTTTAATGTATTGGGTTTTAGATTTTAGAACCATAACTTTTTAAGTATTAATGATTCAGTTTTATATTTAATAATTATAATGGGTTGAGTAAATAAATGAGCCGGTTATTGATCCGCCCAAAAATAACTTGTGGCTGAGATTAGCTGGGTCAAGATGTGCTAAATTTTATGTCATACCCTAACCCGTCTAACTCTTACTAAGTTTTAATAAATGTGTATTATTCTCTTATGAATTATTTAATTATTAAATAAGATTTTTTTTGTTATGGTCATATATAATATATCAAACAAAAAAGAAGAAGTGTTTAATAAGATTAATTTAAGATATTTTAGCAAAGTTACTCATGGATCAATTTGGGTTAAAAATCAATCCAACTTTAAATGTGTTGAAATGGGTTGGATAAAAATGGACTGAGTTCAATAAAGTGTGAGTTAATAACGAGCCCAACTTTGAACGGGTCAAACGGGTTTGGGCTCATATTGCCTCCCCTAACTGATGATCATTGATGAAACTATTACTGTCTACAGCTCTCATTATCTTGTTGATATTATAGCTTCATTGTACCTATTAAACTTGTATACGGGTAAAATCGTTACTAGTGAGCACCCCGATTTTTCGATGGGGCAAATAAAGCAAGGACATAACTACACGAAATCGGGATCGAAGCCAGGAACCTCTCGTACTAAGGCCCGAACGAAGTGCTTACCATCGGGGCCATCGAGACAACGCCCTCGAATCTAGTTCGGGCTCCAAGACCTCAGAAGGCATAACCAAGCAGTTGTACACGACTAACGAAGGGCCGTGATATCTGCGCCCAACCGGACATCACGACGTGGATCTTGGCTCGTATCGACAGCGAATCAGTGATTAACAAAAAAAGAGATTTTTACCTTTCTTAGAATTGTACTTAGGGTAAAACTCCCCTACTATATAAAGGGGAAGTTTATGGTTCAAGAGATACATTATAACACGTATATCAAGGTAATGTACACTTATTTTCTCTGCTTCTAAAAGTTATTCAAAGTTTTTATTTTTGCTCATAGTTCTTCATAAGTATTTGGCTTTGAATCAAGGGCAGAACGATCATTAAGCTCATACCGAACTCAGACCTAACATCACAACTGGTTTAATTATTTGTTCTATCTTCAATTCGCTTATTTAACGTTATTGATCACTTGTATTGAATTAGTGCACATATTCGTAAACCCGCGTATAAATTCAATTGTTATTCATTTTTAAGGGCAAACAGTTTGGCGTCCACCGTGGGGCTAAGTATAATAGTGGTAGTTTGATACAAATTCCCATAACACACTCTGTTTTACGCTTATTCTTTGAGATTTTAATTTCAGGTCAGCCTAAAAATGTCAAACTCTCAGTCTGCTCACTTGAACGTTGATGTTGAGTCCAGCCATCATGGCGAAAATAACAATATAGTACCTAGCAACGAGGTGCCCCCTGATGACCCCGACAGAGTCCAGTTGATGCCAACTCACATGTGGCCATCGATGCCAACCTGTCGATCGACCCTGAGAACAACATTCGTGGAGGAGCCCGACCAACGACTCCAGGTATGCCCGAAGGTGAAGGCGACGAGATCAATCTGCGGGTGATCTTCGAAATGTTACAGGCTCAACAAGCGGCGATAGCACAACTGCAGAATCAAAGTTGCGCCCCCAACAAAGTTGAGCATGAACCATCCCGGGAAAACACCCGAAGAAATGAGCAAGTCACAGAAAGGCCGGGTGAAGCTAAGCCCGGGACCAACCTCGAAATAATAAAAATGCTTGAGGAACTGACAAAGCGGGTAGAATCGGGGAAGAAGAAAATTGAGGCCAACGAAAAAAAGTGAAGACCTATAACTCCAGAGTCGATCAAATCCCAGGAGCGCCCCCGATATTGAAAGGCATGGACTCCAAAAAAAAAATTCCAAAAGCTTTTTCCTCCGAGCGCGGCACCGAAGCCAATCCCGAAGAAGTTCTGTATGCCCTATATTCCGAAGTATAATGGAACCACGGATCCAAATGAGCACGTGACCTCCTACACATGTACCATCAAGGGAAACAACTTAGAATATGACAAAATCAAGTCGGTTTTGCTAAAAACGTTCGGAGAAACCCTTTTAAAAAGAGCAATGATATGGTATCACAACTTACCTCCAAATTCTATTGATTCGTTTGCTATGCTTGCAGGTGCCTTTGTGAAAGTGCATGTCAGGGCCGTCAAGGTTGAGACCAAAAAATCGAATATTTTCAAGGTAAAACAAAGAGACAACGAAATGCTCAGGGAGTTCGTATCGAGGTTTCAAATGGAACAGATGGACTTACCTCTGGTTGCGGATGATTAGGCCGTGCAAGCGTTCACTTAAGGACTTAACCCCCGAAGCTCCTTGGCTTCACAGCAGTTAAAACAAAATTTGATAGAATACCCAGCGGTAACTTGGGCTAACATCCATAACATGTACCGGTCAAAAATCAGAGTCAAGGACGATCAGCTCGGGGCATCCTCCGGGTTCGTTTATCCCATCATAGCTAATGATAGTTCTAAAAGAGTCGTCGACCATGAACCAAGACCGAATAGAGACCGATATCAACCGTATATCGAAGATCGAAGGGGTAAAGAATCTGGGCATAACCCTACAAGAAACGAGAAGAAGAACGATCGAGGCCACAGTAGCTATGGACTCATGAGCAAAAACGGTTTCGACAGGCCACTCGGGGACAGGGAGGCACCAAGGTTATCGGAATATGACTTCAATGTCGATGCTTCCAGTATCGTATCTGTCATCGGGCACATCAAAGATACCAAGTGGCCTCGACTACTGCAATTCGAGCCTACCCAGAGAGACCCTAACTTAATGTGTAAGTATCATGGCACTCATGGCCACAGAATCGAGGACCATCAGCAGTTAAGAGAAGAAGTGGCCCGGTTATTCAATAACGGGCATCTCCGAGAATTTCTGAGTGGTCGAGCCAAAACTCACTTAAGGAACAGGGATTCTAACAAACAGACAGAACAAGAAGAACCTGAACACATCATCAACATGATCATTAGAGGGGTCGATGTCTCTCAAGGGCCGACGATAAAATGCACTAAAGTATTGATCACAAGGGAGAAGCGCACCCGAGATTATACCCCGGAAGGGACCATTTCATTCAGCGACGAGGATGTAGAGGGCATCGTACAACCTCATAACGATGCACTGGTAATTTTCGTACCCATCAACAAATCTCGAGTTAAACGTGTGTTGATTGATCTTGGTAGCTCGGCCAACATCATTAGATCGAGGGTCGTAGAGCAGTTGGGTTTACAAGACCAAATAGTCCCAGCAGTTCGGGTGTTGAACGGATTCAACATGGCATGTGAGACCACTAAAGAGGAGATAACCCTACCCGTGAACACCGTTGTAACCATCCAGGAAACAAAGTTCTATGTGATTGAAAGGGATATAAGATATAACGCTTTATTTGGAAGACCATGGGTTCACAACATGAGGGCAATACCTTCAACCTTGCACCAGGCATTGAAGTTCCCTACACCGGGAGGGATCAAGACGGTATATGGAGAGCAGTCAGCCGCAAAGGAGATGTTCACAGTCGATGAAGTACTCCCGGTACCCGCCATTTTGACATTAAAAAGCGTGTAGCCGTCCAGAAAAGCCGAAGTTAAATAAAAATCATCGATGTCGATCCTGGTCAGACCGGAGGGACGTGAAATCGATGAGGAAGATGATTACGGAGTTCCTAGATCATTCATAGCTCCTGATGATATTGACGCCACCAAATCTACGTTCGAAGAACTGGAAAAAGTCATATTAACCAAACGCCTACCGGATCGAAAGGTATACCTGGGCATGGGGTTGACCCCCAAGCTCAGGAAAGAACTCATTAGTTTCCTTAAAACTAACATATCTTGTTTCGCGTGGTCTCATCTTGATATGACAGAGATACCTCCAGAAATAACCACTCATCAGCTGAGTTTGGATCCGAAGTTCCACCTAGTTAAGCAGAAGAGGAGGCTTCAGTTAAAAGTCAAGCATGCATTCATCAAAGACGAGGTATCTAAACTCCTTAAAATAGGTTCCATTCGAGAAATAAATTAAGAATGTGTGTAGATTGCAAAGACTTGATCAAGTCATGCCGTAAGGACTCTTTTCCTTTGCGTAACATCGATCGCATGATCGATGCTACGGTCGGGCACGAGATACTCAGCTTTCTCGACGCCTACTTTGGGTACAACCAAATCCGGATGGACCCGGGCGATCAAGAGAAAACCTCCTTTATCACTAAATTCGGCGCCTATTGTTATAAGTAATGTCGTTCGGACTAAAGAACGCCGATGCCACTTATCAACGCCTAGTAAACCAGATGTTCGAGGAACAGATAGAAAAATCAATGGAAGTTTATATTTGAAATATTTGTAGGAAACCTTTGACATATTGAAGAGATAAAATATGATGCTGAACCCAGAAAAATGCGCATTCGGGGTCGGGTCTGGAAAATTCCTTGGATTCATGGTGTCCAACTGAGGGATCGAGATCAATTCCGATAAAATCAAAGCTATAGAAGACATCAATGTGATGGACAGTGTCAAGGCCATTCAGAGGCTAACCGGGCGCATAACTGCCCTGGGCCGATTCATATCGAGGTCCGCAGACAAAAGCCATCGGTTCTTCTCACTATTGAAGAAGAAGAATAAGTTTTCTTGGACCCCGGAATGCCAACAATATTTGGAAGAACTAAAATGGTACCTTTCTAGTCCACCCTTGCTCCATACTCCGAAGGCGGACGAGCAGTTGTACCTTTACTTTGCGGTATCTGATAAATGGGAATTTTGACTACTTATTAGCACCTTTTAGCTTTTCTTTTAGTCCAAAAGTATTGAATTGTGTTCTCGAAACTAATGAAATTATGTAAAATTGCAGGAATACTGGAAGTTGGGTCTCCCGATATGAAATCCGACTCAAAAAGGAGTATCCTGAAGCACAAGACAATAAAGGGCACAGAAGCACAAATGTGCGGTCCGCAGAAGAAATTGTGAACAGCAGAATTTCATCTGCGGTCGCATAATAAGAAGAAATATTTAGCAGACCTTTCAGCAACGTGCGGACCGCACACGAATTGTGCGGCTGCAGAACTGTGCTAAGAGTTGAAGATCAGAGAGTATGCAAAAAGACCAAGTCCAGGAGCCTTTGTGAATTGCGGACAACACAAGAATTTTGCGGCCGCAGAAGACTGCCTCGCAGCCGCATTTCAGAAATGTGGGGCTGCATAACTCCACTTCCTGCCAGCTGAAGAAATCTATGGACCGCATATGGAATTGTGCGGCCGCAGAACCTTCCGAGGGGCAGTTTTGTCCGAGATTTTTAGCCCTGTGTAAATAGACAAGTTTCACAAAATTATGTTAAGTTGGAACATCTGAAGTTTCTGTAGCCGTTTTTCTTTACTACTTTAGGAAGTTTTACATTATTTTGGTGTATTTACATTAGATTTCATCATTTTAATATTCCATTATGAGTTTAATTAGCTTTTCTTCTTTGTTTTCTTCAAATCCCATTATGAGTAGCTAGAGTTTTACTAGGGTTGTGACCCAACCCTAGTATGTAAACTTTATGGGTATCTAATTTAGTGCTTGTTTATGATTGGGTATTGATTATTTAGCTTAGTTCATGCTTCAATTTTACAATTAATGGTTGCAGACATTGATTCGTGTCTATTTGACTTAGTCTTTACTTGAGAAAGGGGGACCTAGTCTAGGATAACTTAGCTAACAAGGAATTGGGTCAATTAAGAGATTGATTAACCTAATTAAATGGTTCAACCTAGAGATAGTAATAACCCAACTTGAGCTCTTATCAATTGTTTTGGTTGATACCCATTTGGTCTTGAGAAATACAAATTAGGCAAAACCACTCTCTGACCGAGAGGTATTGAGTGGGTAATATAGAGTTGTGAGCTATAATACACTCCAATCAACAAAATAAGCATTAACGTCTTTACCCCATTAGGCAAACACCTAGGTTATGGTCACAACCCTAGGTCTTTTACCCAATTGGAAAAATATAAAAATATTTATCTCTAGTCTATTTTCTTTATCTTGCAACCATAAAATTAACAGTAGAAGTAGAAAACAAAATTGTATTATGGAAGTACAATCTAAGAGTCGAAGATTAGAGAGTATGCAAAAAGACCAAGTCCAGGAGCCTTTGTGAATTGCGGACCGCACAAGAATTGTGCGGCCGCAGAAGACTGTCTCGCAGTCGCAGTTCAGAAATGTGCGTCTGCAGAACTCCACTTCCTGCCAGCTGAAGAAATCTGCGGACCCACATGGAATTGTGCGGCCGCAGAACCTCCCGAGGGATATTTTTGTCTGAGATTTTTGGCCCTTTTATAAACAGATGAGTTTCACAAAATTAGGTTAAATTTGAACATCTGAAGTTGTTGTAGTTGTTTTTCTTTACTACTTTAAGAAGTTTTACATTATTTTGGTGTACTTACATTAAATTTCATTATTTTAGTCTTCCATTATGAGTTCAATTAACTTTTCTTCTTTATTTTCTTCAAATCCCATTATGAGTAGCTAGACTCTTACTAGGGTTGTGACTCAACCCTAGTGTGTAAACCTTATGGGTATCTAATTTAGTATTTGTTTATAATTGGGTGCTGATTATTTAGCTTAGTTCATGCTTCAATTTTATAATTAATGGTTGCAAACATTGATTCATGCCTATTTGACTTAGTATCTACTTGAGAAAGAGGGACCTAGTCAAGGATAACTTAGCTAACAATGAATTGGGTCAATTGAGATATTGATTAACCCAATTAAAGGGTTGAACCTAGAGATAGTAATAACCCGACTTGAGCTCTTATCAACTGTTTTGGTTGATACCCATTTGGTCTTGAGAAAGCCAAATTGGGCAAAACCACTCTCTGACCGAGAGGTATTGAGTGGGTAATGTAGCGTTGGGAACTATAATACACCCCAATCAACAAAACAAGCATTAACGTCTTTACTTCATTAGGCAAATGCCTGGGTTATAGTCACAGCCCTATGCCTTTTATCCAGTTGAAGAAACTTTTAAAATACTTATCTCTAGTCAATTTCCTTAATCTTGCAACCATTAGATTAACAGTAGAAGTAAAAAATAAAATTGTGTTGTAGAAGTGCAATCTAGATAATCCATTTGCTTGTTTCAAATATATACTTCTAACTCCCATCATAACTCCCAGTGAATTTGACCCCGACTCCAAGTTGAGTAATTATTATTACATGCGACCGTGTCATATCTCTTATTGAAGTATGTTGTGGACGTGATCAGTATCCAAAGTAGCGGTAAGTGGAGTCCTAGTCCAGGATGAGGAAGGTAAGAAATTTCCTATTTACTATGTTAGTAGAACTCTAGGCGAGGCCAAATCAAAGTATCCTTACCTGGAAAAATTGGCGCTCGCTTTGCTAAGCGCCTATGGAAAGTTAAAATTGTACTTTCAATGCCACCCCATATGTGTCGTAACCTCTTAACCACTAAGGAACATTATGCACAAACCCGAGCTCTCGGGCTAATTGGCCAAATGGGTCGTAGAAATTAGCGGGTATGATATTGAATATCGACCATGAACCATCATCAAAAACACAAATTTTGGCAGACTTCGTGAGCGAATTTATGCCGACCTTAATACCTGAAGTCGAAAAGGAATTGTTGTTAATGTCGGGGACTTCCTTAGGAATTTGGAACCTCTTTACGGACGGTGCTTCAAAAGCAAATGGATCCAGACTCGGCATCATGTTGAAGCCGTCTACGGGTAACATAGTTAGGTAGTCCATTAGAACTATGAAATTGACTAACAATGAGGTCTAGTATGAGTCCATGATTGCAGGTCTCGAACTAGCTAAAAGCCTTGGGGCCGAGGTGGTCGAAGCTAAGTGTGATTCCCTCCTTGTGGTAAATCAAGTCAATGGGATGTTCGAAGTAAAAGAGGAATGAATGCTAAGGTATTTAGACAAATTGCAGGTAACGCTGCATCAATTCAAGGAATGGACCCTACAGCACGTGCCCCGAGATCAAATTAACAAGGCCAATGCTCTGGCTAACTTGGGGTTATCGGTTGATGATGATGAATTCAGTTCAGGAACAGTAATACAGTTCATGAAATCGTTAGTACAAGAAGGTCATGCCGAAATAAACTCAACAAGATTAAATTGGGATTGGAGGAACAAATACATAGATTATTTGAAGTCTGGGAAGTTACCTCCGGATCTTAAAGAATCGAGAGCTCTGCGCACGAAGGCGGCCAGGTTTAGCCTGTCCGAAGGGACTCTGTTCAGAAGAACATTCGATGGCCCACTCGACATATGCTTAGGGCCAGGAAATTCCGCATATGTCTTGAGAGAAGTTCACTAAGGTACTTGAGGAAACCATTCGGGGGCTCAATCTTTGGTTCGGAAGATAATCAAAGTCGGCTATTACTGGATCGGCATGGAGAAAGATGTGAAGGACTTCGTATGAATATGCGACGGCTATTATGAGACACGCACTGATGATCCATCAACCCGAAGAGCTGCTACATTCGATTTTGTCCCCATGGCCATTCATGAAGTAGGGAATGGACATCGTTGGTCCCCTGCCATGGGCACCTGGTAAGGCTCAATTCATACTGTTTATGACCGATTATTTTTCTAAATGGGTCGAAGCTCAAGCGTTCGAGAAATTCCGGGAAAAAGAAGTCACTGACTTCATTTGGGACCACATAATATGCCGGTTCGGGATACGAACCGATATCATGTATGATAATGGGAAGCAATTCATCGGCAGCAAGGTGAACAAGTTTTTCGAAGACCAAAATATTAAAAAGATACTATTGACACCCTATCACCCTAGTGGGAATGGACAAGCAAAATCTACAAAAAAGATCATACTCCAAAACCTGAAAAAGAGGTTGACCAATGCCAAAGGGAAATGGAAGGAAATTCTGCCCGTAGTCTTGTGGGCATATTGTACAACATCGAAGTCTAGCACCGGGGCCACCCCATTTTCATTGGTTTACGGTGCCGAAGCATTAATACCGGTCGAAGTGGGAGAACCGAGCCCCAGGTTCCGATATGCGATCGAAGAATCAAATGGTGAGGTGTAATAACCCGGCCGATTATTATGAGTATTACAGCCCGTTCACCCATTTACCGCTTATTCTGTGTTCAATTATAATTATGTGACTTGTCGGGAAGTTTCAGAATAAATTAGAACACTTAGTTCTAAGATTTAAAGCTTAAGTTAAAATAGTTGGCCGGATAATGACTTATGTGTAAATGACCCAGGAATTTAGTTTTGATGATTCCAATAGCTCCGTATGGTGATTTTGGACTTAAGAATATGTCCGAAAAATTATTTGAAAGTCCGTAGTTAAATTAGGCTTGAAATGGCAAATATAGGAAATTTAAAGTTTGAAAGTTTAACCGGGGAGTTGAATTTTTGATATCGGGGTCGGAATCCGATTCTGAAAATTTGGAACAACTTCGTTATGTCATTTATGACTTGTGTGCAAAATTCGAGGTCAATCGAACTTGATTTGATAGGTTTCGGCATTGAATGTAGAAGTTAAAAATATTTAGTTTTCATTAGGCTTGAATTAAGGTGCGATTCGTGGTGATGTGAGACCTCGACTAAGTTCGTTTGATATTTTGGGATTCATTGGTATAATTGGTTGATGTCCCGGGGGGCTCGGATGAGTTTCGGATGGTTAATGAAACTTGTTTCCTACTGATGTAATCGCACCTGCAGAAATTATCTTGCAGAAGCGAGCCTGGGAGTGCAGAAGCAAAAAAGGGAGAGTGGGCATTGACCACAGGTGCGAGGGAAAATTCCGCACCTGCGTGATCGCAGATGAGGACGAGGAATCGCAGGTGCGCTGGTGACCGCAGAAGCGAGTCCGCGGAAGCGAAAGCTCAATCACAAAAGTGGGAGGCAGTGGAGCCTTAGAAAACCCCATAAGCGGTAGATTCTCCGCAAAAGCGGAACCACGGATGCAGTTAAATATTCTGCAAAAGCGAGAACACTGGACAGGCTACAAAAACAGAAGGGTCCGATATTTTTGCCATTTTTGGTCATTTCAAACACGGATTGAGGCGAGTTTTCAGAGAGAATTCACGGGAAATCAGAGGTAAGTCACTTATGATCATTATTAGTCAATAATATCGAATTATCATTGAGTATTTCGACTAGATTACATGTTTTTGAGGTGAAATTCGAAGATTTAGACCTAGGGATTTAAAAATAATATTTGCAGATTTGAAGGTCGAGTTAATGTCGGAATTTGATAAATTTGGTATGGTTAGACTCGAGGTTGAATGGGCATTCATATAACTTTTGTCGGGTTCCGGGACGTGGGCTCTACTACCAATTTTTCGAGCGGAGTTGGAAATATTTATTAAATGTTAAATTGTAAGCATTGGAGTATATTTTGATTAATTTGCACATTGTTCGAATCGTTTGGCTTGGAATTAAGGAGATATGAAGGCGTTCGGAGATTGATACGCGCATAAAGGAATTTCCGAATTATTGATTATCGTGCTCGGCATTGTATTTGGCTTGTTCAAGGTAAGTAACATTTCTAAACTTGGAGCTGAGGGTATGAACCCTGATTATACGTGTTATGTATTTGGTGTTGAGGTGATGCACATGCTAGGTGATGGGCGTGCACTGTGTGAATTGTGACTCGATTATTTCTGTGGTATTGTGTAGTTGCCTGAACTTATCTGTAAGCATGAAATCTCTACGTACTAGAGTTATTGAGCTGTGATCCATGTTGGAAACCATGTCTAGGCTACATACTTATTCTGTTGGGACCCACTGAGGTCATTACTACTGTTGAGTTATTTGCTTACATTGCAATTTCATACTCAGTCATGTTCATTCATTTCATATCATATTTCAGTCTCTGTTGCTATATATTGATACATTATATCATTATTTTGGGCTAGTTTCATGGCATTGTGGGCCCAGGAGACTGGAGAGATTGATGGTTGAGTGAGGCCGAGGGCCTGATTGTGAGGTTAATGATACTATATCACATGAGTTGTTCGTGCAGTACGTGAGTTCTCCATGCGGATCCAGATATTGATACTATAGCACGTAAGTTGTCCGTGCAGAACGTGAGTTGTCCATATGGATCCAGATATTTTTATTATAGCACGTGAGTTTTCTGTGCAGCATGTGAGTTATCCGTGCCCCTCCGGAGTCTGCACACACCCCTGTGAGGGCAGGTACCTATCGAGTGTGACTGCTGAGTGATTAGGAGGATTGGGTTGATTGATACTCTGAGAGTATGCATATGGTTGTTCACTATGTGGTACTGCATTGACATGCACACTTGACATACAAGCATAGAGACGTATTTTTCCTCATGATGTATGGTATCACATTATTCATGACTTCTTATACACATTGACATGTAGGCATAGAGATGTACTTTTCCTCATGCCATTTGATAATGAAACATTTACCTGTTGAAAAGTATCGGAAGGAAAATCATGATTTTACAAACTTACTCATATTTTGGTATTTTCGGTAAAAGATTTGGGTTTTCACTTTTATACTTGAAAAACATGTCTATTTTCTGGAACTGTGAACGAGCCGAACATTTTATTTCTGAGTTATTTCCTGTACCACTTTTATTATATTGTTATGAGATGTTGTTGTCTATTTGTGTTGGACTTTGACATGTGATTCCAGCTCGTCGCTACTTTCAACCTAAGGTTAGGTTTGTTACTTATTGAGTACATGGGGTCGGTTGTATTCATACTACACTTTTGTACCTTGCGTGCAGATATTGGATGTTGATATTGCTATGATCGACGGGAGCAGAATTTGAAGACGTACCTGCGCTCCGGTTGTAGCTGCCTCTTGTTCATGGTAGCCTTAAATTTATGAAAATATGTTTATGTACATTTCGAACAGACGATGTATTTATTTCATACCATCTTTGTAAATTCTAATCTTAGAACCTCATGATTTGTACTACCAGTCCTTGGGAATTCTTGTATAAAGTAGTTTTATTATCCTTTTTTTTCTTAATCAATCTCATCTAAATTGGATAGTTGTTAATTGGCTTACCTGACGGGTTGGGTTAGGTGCCATCACAACTAGGTGGTTATTGGGTCGTGATAAGGTGGTATCAGAGCTCTAGGTTCATAGGTTCTACGAGTCATGAGCAAGTGTCTAGCAGAGTTTTGCGGATCGGTATGATGGCGTCCATATCTATCTTCAAGAGGCTACAGGGCATTTAGGATAAACTTTCCATCTTTCTTTCCTTATCGTGCGAAATTGATTCAGCTTGAAACATAACTCTTTGAATTCCTTCCATGCATTCGTATGCGCATAAGAGCGCTCGGTATCAGTTGTGCATCGACAGCTTGTGATTCCATGAATGAGGTGCGAGATATCATTTTGGCATGCTGATGATAGGCTAGTCTGGAAGACTTGAGACCGAGTTTTGACTGTAGCTTGAGCACGGGGATTTCAGCTGTGTGAGCACGTGCTTTTGGACTTATATGTCCGGTAGTGTCCTTATGAGTGGAATTTATGGGTCGATGAGTGGCTGGATGGTTGTACGATAAGTATGGTGTGACTTAGGGATGTGTCCAGATGGTTTGAATGTGATGAAAAGAGTTGCTTGAGGTGTAAAAAGGACTATTGGGTTCTAGATTTATGTTTTGATGTGACGTGTAATCTCGAGTGGAATGTGTTGGAAGATTTTTCATGTTATTTAATTGTGGAATGAAGTACATTTTCATGTCTTGTTGTGAGTTCAGATTCAGGGGGATTAAGTGATGGCATAGTAATCGTGGATGCGAAAGTGTATAGCAAGATGCCAATTTGAGGCTACATAGGTGGGTTATCTCCTGCAGAGTAATCTACGGAGGTGTGATCCTTATGATGTTATGTGGAGAGTTTCTTTTCTACCATCGGGGTATATATGTTGAGATTTGAATTTGAGTTTGGTTGAGAAAGTTGACATGATCGTCATGTGGATGTCTGCGAGCTTAGTAGATGATTTGAGGTACTATATGGTTGGTCTTATGTGATCTTATAAAGGATTTAGTTGAACTTCGGTGCAGAATTATGGCAGTAATAGAGTATGGGTATTATGAGTTATTAAGTGTTTTGTTCCATGGCTTTGAGCCAAGTATGGGAGTCTGCTACCGACGATTTGATTGTGTGGTTATGTGTTGTACCGGTTTCGATTTGAGGCATACCTGCGAATCAGATATGACTTGCAGAGATTAAGATCGAGGGTGACTCGAGTGAAGAAATTTCTAGATACGGGTTATGTTACACTTTATGGGTATATGAAAATCATGGAAATGATTAAGTTATTATGTGTGAAGGATGTAGTGTGCATGGAGTATGGATTTGGTCAGTTGTGTTAAGGCAAGGTAACTTCCTTGGGTGTTGTTGTGCTAATGGGGCACATGTCGTTTGGCCCGTTTGGGCGACACAATTGAGATTTGAGAAAAATAGATGACTCTCAAGAAAGTTCTAATGGATTCAAGACTTTTATGTAGCAATTGTGAATTTATCCGGATTAGTATATGGCTAGGATCTGAGATTTACATTGGACGGTGGAGGAAAACAGCTTTAGATTCACATAAGGTCTCTTCAAAATGGTATCTCGATTGTGGTACTTTTGGGATACTTAAGAGGGAATACATCGGCTTATGGGCCTTAGGGCAGTGCAGTCTTATTTTAGGATCTCGCGGGGTAAGTTTTGGTTAAGGATCGTGGTGTTCTGGCAATAAGAAGTGTCACCTTGAGGGTAATTCAGAAGGAACTCAGAGAAATAGTACAACTTGGTAGTAGGTTGGATCAGCAAGATAATAGATGCGATTGGTTCCTTGGGGTACTTATGATGTGGTGAGTCTCTACAGATGTTTCGTGATAATGCTCGTGTGTTTTGGCGACCTGCGTGGCGTGGTTGAGTTAGAGGGACTCAGCTCTGATGGCTGGGTATGGGCAAATGGATTTCAAAGTATTTTCAATGGTTTCTACCACGGTTCGAGGTGTATATTCATGTTGGCGTGGGGAGCGTGTTGCGTGTTGTGAGTTTCTCATGGATGAGATCAATGGAAGGTTCCTGGCTAATTGAGTATGTATTTCTGCTGGACTCAAAGTTGATTATGAGATTCTCTTACTTTTCATATGATGGCATGATAACGATGGTGTGTTGTGTAGGATTGACATTTGTATGTGCAAGGTCGCGGTTCAGTTTTGAAGGAGAGGTCATGAATTCTTAGGCAGGATGGACTATTTCCGAGGTTTAGATGAATGCTATAACTATTTGGTATTGCCTGAGGAGAGTGTACATTTCAGATTGTGCACTGTGTTTTGACTTACGGATGCTTCATTGATATTGCGGTACTCGCCTGGTTGATCGACTGTTGATATTCAGATTTTGTTATGTGGCACGGAAGAATTTTAGAAGCATTCCTCGTGGGATGGTCGTGTATGGGTGACATGTTAGACATTCGGGCGGTGGAGTTAGGATAAAATATGGTGATTCGTGGGTTCTACAGATTTGGAGACCATGAGTTCTTAGAAGCGGATTGATTCGTGGTTGTGGACTGTGAAAATGTGGCCAAAGCTAGCCAGATGATAATATATGTTATGGTTAGGTCATCGTGGACTTTCGGAGAATTATTTATCTATTTGTGGATGACCATAGTTGATTTGGGGCCCATTGGTAGGCCCAACGAGGATATGTATTCTAAAACGGGTCGGATTGATCGACACCGTACTGCTATTGTTGGGGGATGTGTCATTCGATTAGAGTAGAGCTTATTCGTGCTCTGATATGATCTATGTGTTACTCTTCTATGCCATGAGGGGTTTGGATTTGTTGGCTATATGCACACATAGAGCGATCCTATTTGGGCCTTATAGCGGAATTCTAACAGAATGGTTATTGGGGTTCATAATGGTTGATTGCGCTTTGGTTATGGCCTTTGTCCGGTTATGATGTATGGTGTTGTTTGCTCCTCGGAGGTTGCGGTCAGGCACTTTTGGTACTAGGCATCAAATTGCGTGCGGTTGTTGGTTTTGAGCATGGTAGCTGGGAGTATTTCATATGGACCAGTGTTTGGATGGGGTCACACATTATAGCTGGGATATGTCGAGATATAATCCTTTATTTTAGATTCGTGTGTTTTGGTTCTACTATGTATGATGGGTTTGTAGCATTACGGTTGTGATGGTACTTGTTGAAGTTGCGGGATGGTTCTCCCATTTGAGTCATTTTTCTATGTTTGAGTACACTCGAATTGTTGTGTATTGGTGCACGGATTGCACGTTTTGTGGCCCCGGGTAGTGTTGGTGTGGCATGTCAGTAGAGTAGCTTGTATTTGATACGATGAGGTCGTCGGGCCTAGAATGGGTGTTATCTGATTTGACTGCGGTGTATTTGAAGCGATAACGTTGCTGATCGGCTTAGAAATTGGCTATAGTTCTAGTCTAAGGAGAAGAAGCTCCATGACTTGTTGATCTATGGTTATGAGATTCCGCGTGTTTCTTTCATTATCGGCAATGTATGAAGGTTTTGGAACGAGGCTTTGTTTGATATGGGGTTCAATACTAGTACCAGGTTGGTTTGAGTAGTTACTGTGATCGGGAATGGTGCTGCGAATATGCGAGTTGTGTAGTATGTTATGTGATTACATCTGGGGTTATGGTTATGGCTTGATACAACTTGTTCAGACTTATACAGTGTGTAGATGTGAGATTCGGGGCATATAGGAAATTTTGGATGTTGGAAATTAGGTTTTAAGTTTTTGGGCTAAGGTTAAACTAATGATTTTCAATTATGTTGTGTTTTTAGGCCTATATAGAATAGGGTGACGTGGGATCACCCCCGGGTATGTGCATGGTAAGGTGGAACGGTGATTTAAAGGCTAGAAACAACTCTTGGCACGTTCGAGGACGAACGTATGTTTAAATGGGGGAGAATGTAATGACCCGTCCGATCGTTTTGAGTATTACAGCCCTTTCCCCCATTTACCGCTTATTTTGTGTTCAATTATAATTGTGTGACTTGTCGGGGAGGTTTCAAAATGAATTGGAACACTTAGTTCTAAGATTTAAAGCTTAAGTTGAAATAGTTGGCCGAATATTGACTTATGTGTAAACGACCCCAAAATTTAGTTTTAATAATTCCAATAGCTCTGTATGGTGATTTTGGACTTAGGAGTGTGTCTGAAAATTTATTTGGCAGTCCGTAGTTAAATTAAGCTTAAAATGGCGAAAATAGGAAATTTACGTTTGGAAGTTTGACCGGGGAGTTGAATATTTGATATCGGGGTCGGAATCTGATTCCAAAAATTTGGAATTGCTTCGTTATGTAGTTTATGACTTGTGTGCAAAATTTGAGGTCAATCGGACTTGATTTGATAGGTTTAAGCATTGAATGTAGAAGTTAGAAATTTTTAGTTTTCATTAGGCTTAAATTGGGATGTGATTCATGGTTTTAGCATTGTTTGAGGTGATGTGAGACCTCAACTAAGTTTGTATGATGTTTTGGGACTCATTGGTATAATTGGTTGAGGTCCCGGGGGCCTCGGGTGAGTTTCGGATGGTTAACAGATCGAAATTTGGACTTAGAACAAGTAGAAACTTGTTTCCTACTGATATAATCGCACTTGCGGAAATTATCTCGCAGGTGCGAGCTCGCAGAAGCGAGCCTGGAAGTGCAGAAGCGGAAAAGGGAGAGTGGGCAGTGGCCGCATGTGCGAGGGGAAATTCCGCACCTGCTTGATCGCAGATGCGGACGAGGAATCGCAGGTGCGCTGGTGACCGCAGAAGCGGACTGCTTCTCGCAGAAGCGAGTCCGCAGAAGTGTAAGCTCAATCACATAAGCGGGAGGCAGTGAAGCCTAGGAAAACCGCAAAAGCGATAGATTCTCTGCAAAAGCGGAACCGCAGATGCGGTTAAATGTTCCGCAGAAGCGAGAACACTGGACATGCTACAAAAACAGAAGAGTCCGGCATTTTTGCCATTTTTGGTCATTTCAAATACGGATTGAGGCGATTTTTCAGAGAGAATTCACGGGAAACCTGAGATAATTCACTTATGATCATTGTTAGTCAATAATATCGAATTATCATTGAGTATTTCGACTAGATTATATGTTTTTTAGGTGAAATTCCAAGATTTGGACCTAGGGATTTGAAAATAAGATTTGGGGATTTGAAGGTCGAGTTGATGTCAGAATTTGGTAAATTTGGTATGGTTGGACTCAGGGTTGAATGGGCATTCATATTTTATAGCTTTTGTCGGGTTTCGAGACGTGGGCCCTACTGCCGATCTTTTGTGCGGAGTTGGGAATTTTTATAACTTCTTAAATTGTAAGCATTTGAGTATATTTTGATTAATTTGCACGTTGCTTGATTAGTTTCAAATCGTTTGGCTTGTAATTGAGTAGATATGAAGGCGTACGAAGGTTGATACGCTCGGAATGGAATTTCTGGAGTATTGATTATCGTGTTCGGCATTGGATTCGGCTTGTTCGAGGTAAGTAACACTCCTAAACTTGGAGCTGAGGGTATGAACCCTGATTACACGTGTTATGTGTTTGGTATTGAGGTGACACACATGCTAGGTGACGGGCGTGTGGGTGTGCACCGTGTGAATTGTGACTCGATTATTTCTGTGGTACTGTGTAGTTAACTGAACTTATCTGTAAGCATGAAATCTTTACGTACTAGAGTTATTGAGTTGTGATCCATGTTAGAAACCATGTCTAGGCTACATATTTATGCTAATGGGACCCACTGAGGTTATTACTGTTGTTGAGTTATTTGCTTACATTGCAATTTCATACTCAATCATATTCATTCATTTCATATCATATCTCAATCTCTGTTGCTATATATTGACACATCATATCATCATTTTGGGCTAGTTTCATGGCATTGTGGGCCCGAGAGAATGGAGAGATTGATGACTGAGTGAGGTCGAGGGCCTGATTGTGAGGTTATTGATACTATAGCATGTGAGTTATCTGTGTAGCAAGTGAGTTGTCCGTGCGGATCTAGATATTGACGCTATAGAACGTGAGTTGTCTGTGCAGCACGTGAGTTGTTTACGCAGTACATGAGTTGTCCATGCAGATCCATATATTGTTATTATAGCACGTGAGTTGTCTGTGTAGCACGTGAGTTGTCTGTGCGGATTAAAGCGCTTGGGCTGAAGGAGCCCCTCTGGAGTCTGCACACACACCCAGTGAGCGCATGTACCTATCGAGTGTGAGTGCTAAGTGATTGGGAGGACTGAGTGGATTGATACTCTGAGAGTATGCATATGGTTGTTCACTATGTGGTACTGCATTGACATGCGCACTTGACATATTATAAATAGAGGGTTTGGGCATCACATTGTACACACTTGGAAAATACTTGAAGAAATAAGAATCTCTCCTATATTTCTCTCTACATTCTTGTCTATTTACTTGTTTCATATTATTATTTTGAGCTAAGTTTCTTAACACATTATCAACACGAATTGCTATATTCTTCTAATACTTCCTAAAAGAAGTGTGCATAGAGATGTGCATTTCCTCATGACATTTGATAATGAAACATTTACCTGTTGAAAAGTTTCAGAAGGAAAATCATAATTTTACAAACTTACTTATAATTTGGTGTTTTCGGTAAAAGATTTGGGTTTTCACTTTTATACTTGAAAAGCATATCTATTTTCTGGAACTGTGAACGAGCCGAACATTTTATTTCTGAGTTATTTCCTGTACCACTTTTGTTATATTGTTATGAACTGTTGTTGGCTATTGGTGTTGGACTTTGACATGTGATTCCAGCTCGTCACTACTTTCAACCTAAGGTTAGGTTTGTTACTTATTGAGTACGTGGGGTCGGTTATACTCATACTACACTTCTGCACTTTACGTGCAGATATTGGATGTTGATGTTGCTGTGATCGATGAGAGCAGAATTTGAAGACGTAACTGCGTTCTGGTTGTAGCTGTCTCTTGTTCATGGTAGCCTAAAATTGATGAAAATCTGTTTATGTACATTTCAAATAGACGATGTATTTATTTCATACCAGCTTTGTAAATTCTAATCTTAGAAGCTCATAATTTGTACTAGCAGTCCTTGGGAATTCTTGTATAAAGTAGTTTTATTATCCTTTCTTTTCTTAATAAATCTCATCTAAATTGGATACTTGTTAATTGGCTTACCCGACGGGTTGGGTTAGGTGCCATCACGATTAGGTGGTTATTGGGTCGTGACATGAGGCCATGAGCACGATCTTGGAACTATTGGATGAAAAGCATGAGGCCGCCCTAGTCCGGTTGGCCGCCCAGAAACAGCGGATAGAAAGATATTACAACCAAAGAACCAACCTCTGACACTTCAAGATCGAGAACTTGGTGTTAAAAAAGTTAAACTGCATACCCTAAACACGAACGAGGGGAAGATGGGACCGAATTGAAGGACCATATCGAGTCGTCAGAATTACCAGCAAAGGCTCGTACAAACTCGAAGCAGGAAATGGTGCACCGCTACCGAACAACTGGAAAGTAACGCACTTAAAGTGGTACTACTGCTAAGGTATGATCTCATTTACTTTTTTATAATATTATGAATCGGATTAACACTTGCAGGCAACGGCCAAAGGAAAATGTGACTATTAGGTCTGAAAGCACGTATTGCACTATTTTTCCCTTGAACCGGTTTTGTCCCAAATCGGTTTTTCGGCATGGTTTTTAACGAGACAACAGTAAATTGTGCAAACTTAGATTCGAAGGCCGGTCTTAAATTGGAGTCAATGGGCGCATTAACAATATTCGAGCCCTCACAAGATCGACCTCGAATACTGGCGGCCATCACCATCGGGTTAAGGTTCTTAGCAAGGAAATAAGAAAACTTTGTACTTGAACAGCTTAGGCTCGGTGGTTAGTATTTATTGTAAATGCCAAACGGTCAAGTGAATCATGCCCACGTAGGCCACCTTAGCCATAATACAAGCTTTTACACGCTTTCAATCATGTACTTTACACACAAGAATGAAAGAAAGTTTCACCTTGCTATTACATATTTTTGCCTCTTAAAACATAGATCCTAAGAGCCTAAAGGCTACCCCTATTCGGGGACTATCAAGCCTAAGGTCTACCCCTATTCGGGGATTATCAAGCCTAAGGGCTACCCCTATTAGGGGACTATCGAGCCTAAGGGCTACCCCTATTCGGGGACTATCGAGCCCAAGGGCTACCCTACTCGGGAACTGTCGTCTGAAAATAGATTGGGCAACTCGGGCTACCAAACCCCGGAGGCACAAAACCTATTAGGTAGTACCTAAAAACAAAAGGCTACGGCCACCCTAAAAAATGGCTCGAAGACGTCCGAAGCTCGTAATCAGAACATAAGGCCTTTACAAAAATTCAAAACCTGCTAAAATGTTACCTTTGGAAAAAGCATCGTCGAAAATCACTTAAGCATCTTGGGAAACTGCCGGTCACACCGCGTTTTCAAGGCCGTGAGCAAATAAAGTTGCATCGAATTCAAACTTTGTTCGGACATATGAAAAATGAACGACTTATTACTATATTTGATTCTATGCTAAGGCATCAGAAATATGTGCAAGAATAGAGATTATGAAAATATGCTAAAAAAGTAGAGACTTGAAATTGCCAGAAAGGGAAATTTTATATATTCCGAAATATATATACAAAGGCCTAAAACAATCGCCTCAAAATAAACATAAAACATAAACAAGACAAAAAATAAAAATAAAAATTTCCAAGGCATTCACGCCTGATCTTCACCGGGGCCTGACTCGTCGCCAGAACCGTCGAAGCCTTCGGATCCCTCAGAACCCTCGGATACTTCGGCACCTTCAGGATCGGAAAGTCTCTTCACCTCGACCTCAAGATTTATTGCTTCCTCGATCTCGTCTGACAGATTGAAGCCTCGGGCATGAATCTCTTCGAGGATCTCCCTTCGAGATAGTCGCCTCATATATTCGACATTGGTCTTCAGGCAGGCCTCGGCTGCTTCGACATTGGCCTTGTATAGGGCCACCATCTCCTCAGCATCGGGGGAGGTTGTCTCTAACTTGGACTTTATTACCTCGTACTCTCTACCGAGGCGTCCCGCTCTGCGGCAGCCGAGCTCAACTATGCTCGGAGATCATCATTCTGCTAGGACCGCTTGTCAGCTTTCTCCTTCGTCACCCAAAGTTGAACCGCTACCGATGCCAGCTTTGCGTGGGTGGTTTCCTTCTCCAAAGCCAGCAAGTCCATTTTTCTCTTCCACTCGTCGGCCATGGCTTGGGTCTCGTTCATCTCAATTCGGAGTTGGTCAATCTTCTGTTGGACTTGCGAGATTTTGTCGTTAGCCGCTATGACTAGTTCGTCGTTTTTAACTTCAAAGACCTTTACCTTTTCGACTAGGTAAGAATGTTCCCGCCTCAGGGTCGAAGCTTCCTCCTGAGCCCTATCTAGCACGGCCTAAAGGTCCTTGACGGCCCTATTTTGTTGTTCGCTGAAGAGCTTGTACGTATCCTTCTTTCGAACCTGCTCCTTGAGCTCGAGCTGATTGACCTCGACACGGTACTAGAGAAAGCTCTCCTAGTGAAGTACTGATGCCTGCAAAACAATGAAAGTCGTGAGAAATATCAAAACCTAAGTAAAATGCAAGAAGACGTAATGATGTCTTACCCGGTTTAGCGCATGCTGCGCCTTATTGAAAAGATACAGCACATCCACCTCGTTTATTTTTGCCTGGTCCTCCTCGGTCACCAGGCACCGGAAGTAGCTGGCTACGCCCACGGGAGTAGATAGAATTCGGGCATCCTCCGGGATAGTAAGAATAACTGCTCTCTTACGACCAGGGTCTACACGCGGAGCGGGAAACTGATTAATCAATTTTGGGCTCGAACTTGGCCCACCAACTTTCGAATATATGTCCTTCTTCGGGACTTCCAGGTCGCCAAGCCCGAAACAATCTTCCAAAGTGGATGAGTCCATGCCAGCGAAGAAAGAATGAAGGGGGTCGTCCTCACCATAAAGCCCTTCACTGGACTTCTCTTTTCCTGCTTGGGCCTCCTCAAGCATGAACTCGGTGTATGAGGGAATCTCCGTAATGTTTATTACACTGGTCTCTTCCTTTAGAGCGGAGTCGGCTTCTCGAGTTTGAGAGAAGTCTCTATATCAGCCTCTCGAGTTTGAGAGAGGTCGGCCATACGAATCTAGCCCTCGGGAGGGGTCGATCCATGGGCAACAAATATGTGGTCTTTTTCTGAATCATCCTTGAGTTGAGCTGGAGAAGCGAGTCAAAATCTGGCACCCGGGAGCTGGTACTCTTCTTGGGTTTATGAGTCATGCTCTTATTTGGCTTCATCTAGGGATTCGGGGAGCCCGAAGATTTTCTTTTCCTCTTCTTCGTTTCTCCCGCGGCATCCCCGGGCTATCCCATAACGGAGGGATCAACGGATAAGGACACGTCCTCATCCCCTTACAAAGGCCTAAGTTCAGTGGTTTTAGGCAAATCTATAAAGAAAGAAGAAAGGTCAGTATGATGTGAGTTAAGAGCACGGTAAAAGCTATTCGAAGGATAGCCTTACCATGAGAACGGGCCTCCCATCGGCTCTTCAAAAACTTGTGCCATGAGCGCTCGAAGTATGACATCTGTTTGCATATGCCTTTGATCCACTCCTTGAGCCGGGGGATCGCATTTGAAACCTGGGCAATAACTGCACAACCACAAATACAGATGATGAAAAGGGAAATGAAGAAATATTGACACTTAAGGAAAGGCTATACTTACGAGATGCATTCCACTTCTCGAGAAATGGCATGAACTCGGGAGGAATCAAGTTTTTAGTCTTCACCCGAACAAGGCGCCCCTACCAGCCTCGGTCTTGGTCTTCGTCATTACTCGAAAAGGGGGCCTTGCTGGCCCGGCGGGTGAGCTTGATTAATCTCCCTCGGCAAATTTGGGGACTATATAGATGAAGCAGGTGGTCGATGGTGAACGACTGGACTCGGTGTTATTCACAAAATAACAGAGAAGGATCACGATCCTCCATAGAGACGGGTGGATTTTCCCAAGGCGCACCTTGTATCTCTTGCTAAAATCCAAAACAACTGGGTCTACTGGGCCCAGTGTAAAAGGGTAAGTGTAAGCACTTAAATAACCATCCGCATGGGTAGTAATAGCATCCTCAGGCCTGAGGACTACTACGTCCTTGCCTTCTCATTTACAGTTCTCTCGGACCACGGGAAGGGCATCTTCGGTAATGAAGCATACATACCTCTATGCTCCTTCACCCCGGTCATGTTTGGATGAGGGTTTCTCAACTTTGAAGTCATCCGGGATTGAGCAACCCCCGTGCATAAAGCTTTTGGGAGGCTCGGGGGAAGATTCCCCGGAGGCAGAGCCACCTCGAGAGCGGCCACTTCGGGAACAGCCGCCTTGGAAGAAGCCACCTCAGCATCTGTGGCCGGGTGGGAAGATAAAGAGGCAGCCTGTTGAGGAACTGATTTAGACATTTTAGCCATTGCTATCTGGAAAAGGTTTGAATTTAAAAGGTTTAAAGGAACAAGTTTGAAGGCTGAAGAGCAGAGTATGAAGATTTAAAGAAAACTGGGTAAGAACCTAAGAACAACTATGAGAATTTGAAGATCAAGGATGAAGATATGAGGATTTGAAATAAGTTGGTGATAGCTAGAAAATTTGAAGGTGGAGATCGGAAAGTGAAAAAAGAATAAAGGATAGAAGCTTTTATAGGGGAAGCACGCGACGCTTTGCATTCGAAGACAACCAGTCGGTGGTTGACACATATCCAAAGTCAGAACGACACGACTGATAGGATGTTCCGACTTCTTTGTCGTTTCGATCGTGACGTATGAAGGAAGGAACCTGGGTTCATCTGTCGTTTCTCTTTATTTCGGCAAACCTACTCTCTGAAAAATGAGGGGACTATATGTATAAGGGTAAAACCGGGGCTAGTTAACACCCCGATTTTCCGGTGGGTCAAACAAAGCAAGGACATAACTACACGGAATCGGGATCGAAGCCAGGAACCTCTCATACTAAGGCTCGAACAAAGCGCTTACCACCGAGGCCATCGAGACAATGCCCTTGAATCCGGTTCGGGCTACAAGACCTGGGAAGGCATAACCAAGCGGTTGTACACGACTAATGAATGGCTGTGATATTCGCGCCCAACTGGATATCACAGTATGGATCTCGGTCCGTATCGACAGCGGATCAGTGATTAACGAGATTGTTATCTTTCTTAGAATTGTACTTAGGGTAAAACTCCCCTATTATATAAAGGGAAAGTTTATGGTTCAAGAAACACATTGTAACACGCATATCAAGGCAATATATACTTGTTTTCTCTGATTCTAAAAGTTATTCAAAGTTCTTATTTTTGCTCATAGTTCTTCATAAGTATTTGGCTTCGAATCGAGGGCAGAACGATCATTAAGCTCAGATCAAGTTCGGACCTAATATCACAACTGGTTTGGTTATTTGTTCTATCTTCGATTTACTTATTCAATGCTATTGATCACTTGTATTGAATTAGTCCACATATCCTTAAAACCGCGTATGAATTCAATTGTTATCCATGTTTAAGGGTAAATAAAACTATAGCTTAGAGGTAAACAATTTATAAAGTATAATCTAAGGAGATAGGTATGAGCAAGTGAAGTTGTGTGGTATAAACTCAAGAATGGATAATATTATTTCGTCCCATTTTATGTGAAAATATTCAAATTTCGAGGGTTAAACGAATTATTTTTGATCCTACGTGACCGCTGATGGATTGGGTAAGATTAGGTAGGTGTCTGTGTTGAAGGAAACAAGAGGAGTTGGTGTTGGAGTTAAGGGACTGTGCCGTCTAATTTATTCTTACTTTTGAATGCGATTCTTGAGTTGGATGGGGACCAGTTGCACAGACAGCAGATAGCGAGCATAGGTATAATTAAATTTTCACAACTACTTCAGTTTTTATGTTCGGGATTAATTTATATTATACTTGTGGAATTATTTTATCACATATTGAGGCTAGAATAATTATCCCAAGATCACTTAATTCGGGGGATAAAATACTACAACAATAAATGTGTCCTTTTCCTTTAAAAAATTTAAGGTTAAAATCGAAAATAAAAATTTATCCCAACTTATCTAGTGTACACCACCACCAACAATAACAACAACAGCAAACCAGTAGTTTTTCACAAGTGGGGTCTGGGGAGGGTAAGATGTATGCACTCTTACCACTACCCCTGGAAGGGCAGAGAGGCTGTTTCCGATAGATCCTCGGCTAGAAAACGGCTGCAAAACGAAACGGTAATTGCAACAAGTAGGAATAAAGCAAGATAAAATAAGATCGAATCCAAGAATGCAGTCAAACTCTAGGTTGTAATAGCAATCTATGAATAAAAGATATCATACTAACACTAATGCTAGCGAACTGAGTAAGACAAAGAGAAATCCTGGACTACCTACGAATCTTTTACCCTAATCTTTGACCTCCACACCCTCTTGTATAGGGCCATGTCCTTAGTTAGCTCCAGTTGCGCCATGTATCTCCTAATAACCTCTCCCTAAGACTTCTTAGGCCTACCTCTACCCCTCCTGCTACCTACCGAGGCTAACCACTCTAAGGTTAAAATCGAAAATAAAAATTTATCCCAACTTATCTAGTGTACACCACCACCAATAATAACAATAACAACAAACCAGTAGTTTTCCACAAGTGGGGTCTGGGGAGGGTAAGATGTACGCACCCTTACCCCTACCCCTGGAAGGGCAGAGAGGCTATTTCCGATAGACCCTCGGCTAGAAAACGGCTGAAAAAGAAAAGGTAATTGCAACAAGTAGGAATAAAGTAAGATAAAATAAGATCGAATCCAAGAATGCAGTCAAACTCTAGGTTGTAATAGCAATCTATGAATAAAAGATATCATACTAACACTAATTCAAGCGAACTGAGTAAGACAAAGAGAAACGTTGGATTACCTACGAACCTTTTACCCTAATCTTTGACCTCCACACTCTCCTGTCTAGGGCCATGTCCTCAGTCAGCTCCAGTTGCGCCATGTCTCTCCTCATAACCTATTCCCAAGACTTCTTAGGCCTACCCCTACCCCTCCTGCTATCCACCGAGACTAACCACTCGCACCTTTTAATTGGGGCTTATATACTTCTCCTCTTAACATGCCCGAACCATCTCAACCTCGCCTCCCGCATCTAATCCTCCACAGGGGCCACTCCTACCTTTTCACGAATAACTTTATTCCTAATTTTATCCAACCGGTATTCCCACACATCTACCTCAACATCCTCATATCAGCTACTTTTAGCTTCTGGGTATGAGAGTTCTTGACTGGCCAATACTCCGTCCATACAACATAGTCGGTCTAACTACAACCTTGTAGAACTTAGCTTTAAGTCTCAGCGACACATTCTTATCACACAAGACACCAGAAGCGAGCCTCCACTTCATCCATCCTACTCCGATATGATGCGTGAAATCTTCATCAATCTCCTCGTTACCTTGTATTATAGATCCAAGATATTTGAAATTACCTCTCTTGGGGATGACTTGCGTATCACGCCTCACCTCCATATCCCCTTCCTGGGTACTGTTGCTGAACTTGCACTCCAAGTATTTTGTCTTGGTCCTGATCAACTTGAAACCCTTATACTTTAGGGTCTACCTCCAAATCTCCAGCCTCTCGTTAACACTACCCTGACTCTCGTCAATTAAAACTATGTAATCAATAAATAACATACACCATGGCACCTCACCTTGAATGTGTCTCGGCAATGCGTCCATCGCCAAGGAAAATGGAAATGGGCTAAGAGTTGATCCATGGTGCAACCCTATCACAACCGAAAAGTGTTCCGAGTCTCCTATCAATGTCCTAAACTGAGTCTTAGCCTCATCATACATGTCCTTAATCACCCTAATGTAGGCTACTGGGACCTCTTTAGCCTCCTAGCAGCGCCAGAGCACCTCTCTCGGGTTTGTCATATGCTTTCTCTAGATCAATGAATACCATGTGCAAGTCTTTCTTCATCTCCCTATATCACTCCATCAATCTCCTCACAATGTGAGTGGCTTCCATAGTCAAACGCCCCGGCATGGAATCGAACTGGTTCTCAAATATGGACATACTGGTCCTCACCCTCCCTTCAACCACCCTCTCCCAAACTTTCTTCGTATGGCTTAGCATCTTAATCCCCCTAT
The DNA here is from genome assembly GCA_000715115.1 of Nicotiana otophora. NCBI lineage: Eukaryota > Viridiplantae > Streptophyta > Magnoliopsida > Solanales > Solanaceae > Nicotiana > Nicotiana otophora. Next base: position 29,299 of record AWOL01S0127718.1, on the reverse strand, counting down.
AATTATTGCAATTTTGAATAACGCCCTTGTTTTTATACATCGGAATCATCGTACTCCACCTCCATTCGTCGGGCATCTTCTTCATCCTAAAAATGATGTTGAACAACCTAGTGAGCCACTCCAAACCTGCCTTACCCGCATTTCTTCTAAAGTTCCATAGGGATTTTATCTAGCCAGGTAGCTCTACCCCTGTGCATATTACGCATAGCCCCTCGACCTTCTCTACTCTTATGAGCCTATAATACCCGAAATCTTAACGCATCTCGGAGTGCTTCAAGTTGCCCAGCACAATATCCCTATCACCTTCTTCGTTCAGGAGTTTATGAAAATATGTCTGCCATCTTCGTCTAATCTGAGCCTCTTCCATCAAAACTCTACATTCCTCATCTTTGATACACTTAACTTGATCCAGATCACGGTCCTTCCTCTCTCTCACCTTGGCTAGCATGTATAGCTTCTTGTCTCCGCCTTTGGCCCCAAGCTCTTCATACAAATGCCCAAATATTGCAGTCTTAGCTGTAGAAATCGCTAACTTCGCCTCATTTTTAGCACTAATATACTCCTCCATGTTCATCTTCTTCGCCTCCTTGTCCATGCTCTCTATAAGCTTTAAGTGCGTCGCTTTTTGGCTTTCACTTTCTCTTGTACCTCCTCACTCCACCACCAGTTATCTTTGTGGCCTCCAGAGAAAACCTTCGAGACCCCTAACACTTCTCTCGCATCTTCTCTAATAAACTTTATTGTCGTGGTCCACATACACCTCGCGTCCCTAATGCTCCTCCAGGCTCCCATAGCCAACAACTTCCCCCCAACTCCTGCGCTTTGTCATTAGTCAAAGCACCCCACCTGATCCTGGGTTGACCATACACATCCCTTTTCTTCCTCTTCCTCTAAGTCCATCACCAATAACCTATGATGAGTCGTGAGATTCTCGCTTGGTATAACCTTGCAATCCATGCACATACTCCTATCGCATTTTCGGAGGAGTAGATAATCAATTTAAGTCTTGGCCAATGAAATCTAGAATATAACCAAGTGCTCCTCCCTTTTCGAAAAATACGAGTTAGCAATCACCAAATCAAAGGCTTTAGTACAGTCCAACAACGAAGTACCTCTTCCGTTCCTAACTCCAAAACCAAAGCCGCCATGCACACCATCATAACCCCCAGATGTTGCCCCAATATGACCATTGAAGTCACCTCCTATGAATAACTTCTCAGTGTGTGGATGGCCACGGACCAACCCGTTAAGTTCTCCCCAGAAGCGACTCTTAATCTCCTCATCCAAACCCATTTGAGGCGCGTAAGCACTAATCACATTTAAAGTAGACCCTCCGACAACCAGCTTAATAGGCATCAGTCTGTCGATCACCCTCCTAACTTCTACCACTAGCTCCCTAAGATGCCTTTCAACCAAGATAACTACCCTATTTTTACTCCTCTCGCGTCCTGAGAGCCACAATTTAAACCCATCAGCATCTCGAGCCTTCGAACCCACCGATCTAGTCTCATGGACACAAGCTATGTTAATCTTCCTCTTCTGAAAGATCTTCGCTAACTCTATAGATTTTTCCGTCAAAGTACCTATGTTCCAAGAACCCACTCTCAGCCTAGAGACTCCCTTGCCCCACCCTCACCCCCATCCCACCCCACCCAAGGACATGATCTTATTCCACCATCACTCACCCCAACCACTATAATCTAAGGAAAACTACGCTAGAACTGTCGCTAAAACAAACAAAGGATTAAACTAAACGAGGCAGGTCTAACACTTACAACTCTAACCGCTAGAAATGCGTACAGATAAGACAAACAGACAAGCAAAAATTAAACTAGTGATAACAATAGATATATAAAAGAAGGCCAACAGAACAACTACTAAGTAATCAAATTACAGTCTAGAAATCCCTAAACAGTTACTAGCAAGAAAAGTACTCAGGCAGATGTACTAAATAATTAGTGTACACCAAATACATGTTTTATAATTATATCTCATATAAAATATCTTTAGTCCAATGAACTAAATATCTACCAATAAAAATATATTCATTTAAATAATTACGTTATTATTTAATTCTGATATTATATCTCATCATTATAATTCTGGGACAACGTACTTCTCTTTACTAAATAATTTCGTTAATATTTAATCACCGTTATAATCTTGTGATAACTTGTTCCCACCAAACGATTACTTAAAGTAACGAAAAATCCCAAACAAAAGTTTAAGCACAGTACTGAAATATAGTCCATACATTACCTGTAGAGATTATGAATATAAATCTGATTGCCTAGTGTTTGGGAGCATCTAAAAGAATTTTATCAATCATTTTGCAATAAGAACCAAAAAGTTAATCTGCCTAGGAATTTTTGGTCGAGTACTTTGGTGAATTATAAAGTTCTTACCTTGTTATGATAACACAAATATAAAAAGAGCAGCACATGTGGTGGCGGCTCATTCAAGTCTATGGACAATCGACGTCTCACAATACCAAAATACTTGTTTTAAATAATGAAAGAATGAAGTGGATGTTTAGAAAGAGTAAGTTGTTTTGGTTCTGGACCTAAAAATATTAAAGTATTCCCTTGTTTGAATATCTATGGTGTCATTTTAATTTCAAGTATCAAATTTCTTAATTTTGATATAAATTTAGATATAAAATCTTTTTGAAATAAAATTTATATATTTAAATACTATGTAAAATAACAAATCATACTTCCTTCGTCTTAAAAAATACTTCCTTCATCTTAAAAAATACTGTCGAATGATGTCATATATATGAGACAACGAGAGTAGTATTTCTTTATCACCCATAATCGGCGGTTGGCATAAATTATCCTAGGATTAATTATCCTGAAATTAGTTATTTCGGAATTGTTATCTCACTCTCCCATATGGACAAAAATAACATTACAATCCCGAAATAACTAATTTTGGATTAATTATACCGTAATTTCAGTTGAAATTTTATATTCGGGATTAGAAATTACGGGATTAATTTATTATAATTGTGATATTATTCTATCACATATTGAGGCTAGAACAATAATCCTAAATCACTTATTCCGGCGGATAAAACACTACAATGATAAATGTATCCCTTTCGTTTAAAAATCTAAGGTTGAAAATAAAAATTTATCCCAACTTATCTAGTGCACACAAAATACATGTTTTATATTTATACCTCTATATAAAATATCTTTTGTCCAATAAACCAAATATCTACCAATAAAAATATACTCATTCAAATAATCACGTTATTATTTGTTGAATAGATCAGCCATGGCAGAAGAGGAAAGGAGGTCGGTGGAGAAGAAAAAGCTCCATTTTCTGTATATTAGACAAATATCCAAAACTCATTCTTAAGAAGTCTACTGTACACATGTAACTAACTCCTATTTATAACAGCTGATTAACTAACTAATTATATCAACTAATTGCACCTAATTACACTGTATTAAATTAACTACTGGACCCCACATCTATTCCTTCTACACTCCCCCTCAAGCTGAAGGATGAAAACAAGCTTTTCATTCCCAACTTGCATACTAAGTAATCATGTTGTGGACTGCATAGACTTTTGGTGAAGATATCTGTCAGTTGCTCTCTTATACCAATATACTGAGTTTTGATCATTCCCTTTTGAATTCTTTCCCTTACAAAGTGACAATCGATATCTATGTGTTTGGTTCTCTCATGAAATATAGGATAAGCTGCAATTTGAATTACAACTTTACTATCACAGTAAAGCTGAACTGGAAGTTCAACTGCCACTCCCAACTCCTCAAACAGCCCAACTAACCATTTTATTTCTGCAACAGTAGTGGCCATGCTTCTGAACTCTGCCTCAGCTGAGCTTCTTGAAACTGTTCCTTGCTTCTTTGATTTCCAGAAAATCAAAGCATCACCAAACTTCACAGCATAACTTGTGACTGACTTTCTTGTTTCCACACAAGCACCCCAATCTGAATCACAAAAGGCAACCAACTTTTGAGTGCTATCTGATGGTAAGAACAACCCAAGACCATGATTTCCTTTAATGTACTTGATCACTCTCATGGCAGCATCTAGATGTGATTGCTTAGGAGCATGCATGAATTGACTTAGAACATGTACCACAAAGGCTATATCAGGTCTAGTCATAGTCAAATACAGCAATCTTCCCACTATTCTTTGATAACCACTTCTGTCTTCAAGTAGCCTGTCATCGGACAAGTTCTCCTTGTTGAACACCTTATCAAATTCTATAGAGGTAAGTTTGTAATTGAATTCCAGTGGAGTGAGTGTTGGTTTTCCTCCTGATAGGCCAGTCTCACATAACAACTCAAGGGCATACTTCCTTTGGCACATATGGATGCCTTTCTCTGATCTTGAAAACTCTATGCCAAGGAAGTACTTCAGTTCACTAAGTCTTTCATCTTAACCCTGCTCTGCAGGTCCTTTCTAGCCTTCTCAATCAGATTTAGATTATTGCCAGTAACTAACAAATCATCTACATAAACAAGCACAATAACTAAATTTTCTCCCTTCTTGTGTGTGAACAAAGAATAGTCATAGTGTGATTGTACAAATCCTAGATCTGTCAATGCTTCTGTTAGTTTTAAGTTCCACTATCTAGGGGCTTGTTTAAGTCCATACAAAGACTTATTCAACTTGCACACCTTCTGATACTCCCCCTGGCTTGAAAATCTATCAGGAATTTACATATCAACTTCTTCACATAGATCACCCTGCAGAAATGCATAATGAACATCCATTTGAAAAACAAACCAGTGTGAAGCAGCAGCAAGAGCCACTACAGACCTCACTGTGACCATCTTAGCTACATGTGAGAAGGCTTCAGTATAGTCCAAACCTTCTTGCTGGTTGTAGCCTTTGGCTACAAGTCTTGCTTTATATCTCTCCACCTCTCATGTGGATTTGTACTTGACCTTAAACACCCACTTGTATCCTATAGGAACCTTGTCTGGAGGAAGGTCTACAATTGTCCAAGTATTATTGCTCTCAAGAGCTGAGATTTCAGACTTCATAGAAGCCACCTACAGTGGATTGGTACTGGCTTCTGCATAAGTCTTGGGTTCTACAATTGCTGAATAAGCACCTAATGAATACTTGTAGGCAGGAGTGAGGTGATCATACACCACATAGTTGGATAGTGGATATAGACAAGAGGACTTTTGTTGGACAACATAATCTCCCATCCAGACAGGTGATTTAGATTCCCTTGAAGATTTACCGAGTTGTACTGGTTGTGGAGAAGGATCTCTGCCAATAGGAGATAGGGAAAGCTGGGAGGTATTAGTATCAGGATTTGAGTTTGAAGGTGAATGCAATGGAGCAGATACAGCAGGTGGATCAGGTTCAACCAGTTGCAGTACTGGGAACATAGGAGAAGGACTAGTGCTCATATTCTAGAAGGGAAAGATGTCTTCTTGAAATACAGTATCTCTACTAACAAAGAACTCCTTGGAGATTAGATCATAGAGATAACAACCCTTCTGAGTAGTGGAATATCCAAGATGAACAGCTGGAATTGCTCTTGGACTGAACTTATCACCCTTCTTTACAGTGGTAGCATAGCATAGACTACCAAATACCCTGAGATGTTGTAGTGAAGGAGCTCTGTGAAACAATTTCTAGAAAGGTAACTGACCTTTCAACAACACAGTGGGCAATCTATTGAGTAAGTATACAACTGTGGACACACATTCTCCCCAAATCTTAAAGGTACAAATTCCTGAAACCTTAAAGCTCTTGCCATGGCTAGAATATATCAATGTCTTCATTCCACAACACCATTTTATTGTGGTGTACACACACAAGAGCTTTGGTGTACAATACCATACTCTTTTAGCAAATTGTTCACTTGATCATTGAAGAATTCTGAACCATTATCTGTTCTAAGACATTTCACTCCACATGCAAATTGAGTTTTGACATATATTAGGAAGTTCCTTGACACCACAATAGAATCTGCTTTAGTAGGCATTAGGAAGATCCATGTATATCTAGATAAATCATCTAATAGAGTCAAAAACTATCTCTTACCATCATGAGTGAAAACTTTATAAGGACCCCATACATCAGCATGCACAAGGTCAAAATGATTAACAGAACAAGTAATGCTTAGAAGAAAGGGCAGTCTTGCTTGTTTAGTAATAGGACATACAGAACATATGTGATTCTTCAGCTGAGAGTTACACAAGTCTTCTATGTTTTTCAACACTCTTAAAGGAGCATGCCCTAGTCTTCTATGCCAAAGATATATATCATCAGCCTTAGTCTTATTCTTGGAACTATCTTCACTGTCACTAGTTAAACGGGAAATGGTATTTACAGATGACTGATTGGTGACATTCTTGTTATCAGAGACATGCTGTGGACTTGAGTTTCCTCTGATCCTCAGAATGTAAAGGCCATCCTCTTCTCTACCAATCCCTATCACCTTCCCACTTGAGAGTTCCTGAAATAAACGGAAATCAGGAAAGAATGTTGCACAACATTGTAACTACTTGACGATCTTTGATACTGATAATAGGTTGTATTTGAATTCAGGTATATATAGTATTTCTCAAATTATCTTGTCCTAAAATATATGAGACTCTCATGTCTTAGTGATAGTAACTTGCTCTTCAGTAGGTAAATGCACATTATTCTTACTCATTTGTGACAGTTCTTTGAATTTGTGAAACAAACTTAGCTGATGTACCATATGGATTGTTGCCCATGTGTCTACTATCCAGTTATGATCAACTAGACTAGACATTAGGGCAGTAGGAATACCTGTTGTTCCCATCTGAGCTGCATTATCCATAGGCTCTCCTTCCTTTCCTTTGTTCAGCATTTGCAGAATTTGATTGTATTGTTCTTAAGTAAAGAACTGTACTGGAGCTGGTGGTGCTGTATTAGAGATAGGTGCTGCTTGCTGGGATGAGCCTTGAGCTTCAGACCCTTGATTTCCTGCACTACACACATTGTTAGCATAAGTATTTGGAGTGTCTCCTTTCTTCCTGTATTTGAAATCAGGTGGATATCCATGCAACTTGTTGTGTGACCTTTGAGCTTGTAATTGTTCCTAGTTTTGTAACTGGTGTTACCACCAACAGTGTTGTTACCATTGTTATTTTCACTACTGCTTAGAAGTGCAGTAGCATCATTGCCATCAATACCAACACTAGCATTGATCCCACAGCTGCCATTCTTCCTTTGGCTTTCTACATTCACTATCATACCATATGCTTGGTTTATATTTGGTAATGGCCTTGTCATAAGAATTTGATCATTTGCATTCTCATAGGATTCATTAAGACCAGTTAAAAACTTATATAACTTTTGCAACTAATAATGCTCTGCATATTTAACAAACTCTGGGCATCCACATGAAGGAGGATGAGCAAGTGTCTCATACTCATCCCATAGTTCTCTAAGCTTCGAGAAATACACAGACACGGGTGATATGCTCTAAGTAAGTGCACCAATTTTCTTGTGCAAATAACAAGCTCTGGAGGCATTTACTTTATCAAACCTCTCTTTAAGGTCTTCCCACACCTTATGTGCATCAAAAGCATAAATCACAGTACTAATCAAACTATGAGATAATGTGTTCATTATCCAAGCCAAAATAATTGCATTACATCTGTTCCAGAGTTCATGCAGACTAGGATCATACATTTCTCTTTTACATGTTCCTAAAACAAAATCTAGTTTGTTCTTACCATGCAAAAAGATCTTCATTGACCGACTCCAAATCGAATAATTTTCAGAACCTTAAAGTTGAATTGAGATAAGAACAGAACCTTGTGTATCTGAAGGATGAATATACAGAGGATGATTGTGATGTACCAGATCTGGAGCATTCAACATTTGAGTTGCAGTCGCAACCGGAGGAGCTGAGGAAGTGGAGATTCCGTCGTCATTCGCCATTATAAACGATATCAATTGAATCGCACCACACTAATTGAGTTGATTTAGGTCACGGCTCACTCAATTACACCAGAATTGCAGGAAATTTGCCAGAACTGGCGAAGAAACAGAGTAAAAAAGAAACAATTAACAAGTGAAATTCCTCTCATGATGATACTGAGCTAGTTGATCTCGCCTGGAAGCTCTGATACCATGTTGAATAGATCAGTCATGGCAGAAGAGGAAAGGAGGTCAGTGGAGAAGAAGAAGCTCTATTTTCTGTATATTAGACAAATGTCCAAAACTCATTCTTAAGAAGTCTACTGTACACATGTAACTAACTCCTATTTATAACAACTGATTAACTAACTAATTATATCAACTAATTGTACCTAATTATATTGTATTAAATTGACTACAGGACCCCACATCTATTCCTTCTACGTTATTTAATTATCATACTATAATACCATCTACAATTATGGGACAACGTATTTCTCCTTACTGCATAATGTCATTATTATTTTATTATAATTTTGGGATAACTTATTCCCTATCAGACGACCCCTTATAATAACGAAAAATCCCAAACAAAAGTTTAAGCATAATACTAATAAATACTCCCTACATTACTTGCAGAGATTTAAAATATAAATCAGATTTGCCTTTTGTGAGCATCTAAAAGGATCTTCTCAATCATTTTGCAAGATAAACCGCAAAATTAATTTGCCTAGGAATTTTTGGTCGAGTACTTTGGCGAGGTATAAAGTTCTTACCTTGTTATTGTACAGCATTAATCAAAGATAAATGTTAATAATTGCACTTGCACGCTTTCACCATATATATATCTACATCCTCGGATAATAGGCATTATTATATTATTACCAAAACTTTTTCTGTAGTACAGTACCTATGGACAGTTGTAAAAAAAAAAAAAAGCAAGTGCACATATAACCATTCTCAGGGATGTTATTTAGAAATTAGTCAGCGCTTATTTTATCCTGAAATTTTAAATTAAAAATCTTAGGTTCAGGACACTTTTATTCTGAAAAATTGAACTGAAAAACTTAAATTCAGAAAGTACTGACTAATTCCTAAATAGTAACTCTTTAGAGTTGCTAAATGGTGTCATTTCTGCTTCTTGTTTTTTTAAAAGCTATAGCAGTATCCTAATTTGGACTTCTACATAATAAAACCTTAATTTGTGACAACACAAATATAAAAAGAGAGAATGAAGTGGATTGTTATAAAGAGTATGTTGTTATGGTTCCGGACATGAAAATATTGAAGTATTCCCTTTGTTTGAATGTATGCGGTGTCCTTTTGATATGGAGTGTCAAATGTCTTAATTTTGAATTTTGATGTAAATTTAAATATAATTTTTTTAATTTTTTTGAAATAAAATTTATATACTTAAATACTGTATAAAAAACAGATCATACTTTCTCCGTCTTAAAAACTATTATCGAATGATGTCAAATATATGACACGGCGAGAGGAGTATTTCTTTATCACCCATAATCGTCGGTTGGCATAAGTAATTCTAGGATTAATTATCTCGAAATTAGTTATTTGGGGATTGTTATACCATCTTCTCATAGGGATAAAAATAATATTATACTTTTGGAATAACTAATTCTGGGAGTTATATCGCGATTTTATCCCAATCAAATACAGAATAAACTCATCTTAAATTTAATTCTATTATTAATTATCTCTTGTCTCTCATACCAAATGAGCCATAAATACACAAACTATGAGTTGTGCTGCACTACCTCTTAACTTTGTATTCTTACTCCCATTGATAATTTTGTATTCTAATGTTCGGGGATGCAAAAAATATTACAATCCCGGGATAATTAATTCTGAAATTAATTATGTAACGATTTTATCTGAATCGAACGTGTAATAAAATCATTTCATATTTAACCTCATACTTAACTAATCCTTATCCTGATACCAAACGACTATATCATACTGCGCCACCTCTTGAAATAAATTTATTTTAAATTTAACCGTATACTTAACTATCCCTTATCACTGATACCAAACGACGGTATTATACTGCGCCACCTCTTGACTTCGTATTCTTATGCCCAGTGATAAGTACGAAAGAATCAGACTTTTATATAGGTAATGACAAAGGGAAAAAAAAAAGAAGAATATCAATGATGAAAATCTTCCCCATTTTTCTCTTTTTGTATGTAGAAGTGACTGGTCAAAATAAAAAATCACAAACAGGAAAAGTAATTGTTGTCCCAAGATTAAGAAATAAGCATACAAATGCTGAGAGTAACGTATACTAAAAAGCAATTAAGATTACTTGCCTTCTTTGCTTTGACAAATTCTGATTCTTTGCCTTTCTACCAATCCTTCTTTAGACAACTTCACAACAATATTGATAACAATAACTTTGTCTTTGTTCTCAATCTTCATCTTCTCTAGTCTCGATCGTGTACTACAGGAGCAATTCTAGGACGCCCTCGTCTTTTAGTTTCTAGTTCATAATGTATCGTCAACGTGAGACCAATCCGTATTTTCTTCCACCAAATATTCCTCCCCTTGAACATGCACCACAACATCCTCATTTCTCTCCGATTCCTCCGGATATGTCCAATGCAAGAGATCAAACACATGGCTCTGATTCTCATTTTCCAAATTCAACATTGCCAATGCCAACAAGACCGCAGTCACAGCAGCATTCAGTACCACAACCCTATTCTGGTGACTCTCATTTACCAACACCAGTACCGCCACCACGACAACAACCACATTCAGGATCTCGGCCACATAGCCAACATCATCGTCATTCTTCAGGTGAGTCCAATGTTGTCAAAGGCTCGCATAAAGCAGAGGCGTATCCAAAATTTAAATTTTATGGGTTCAGTATTTAAGATTTTTAGCATTGAACTCATCATATTTTTAAAGTTATGGGTCCATATTCACTATTTCTTACAATTTTAATAAATTTTTATACATAAATTTATGTCCCTACTTGAAAATTATGGGTTCAGTTAAATCCGTAATTATAATGATAGATACCGCCCTGGCATAAAGCGCGTTTAGTTGGCACTTTAGTTTAGGCGTCAAGGTGCTAAGCATCGTATCTTCACTGATGGACTCCAAATTTAAGATAACACTAGATAAAATATGGGTGAAAAAGTGATACATTTGTTGTTAAGAAAATGAATTTTTTACTGATTAAGAATAAGAACTTAAAGATTTAGTATAGGTTGCCAGCCATTTAGAGTTTGCCATTCTTTTGTCCAAATAATTATTGATCGTAATGGTAGTTACATTTTCTTGTATTACATTTTTATTTTGGTCTTTTCTATTGACGTTTTTCTTGTAGAAATGTCACTAGGTAGCCACTCTAAAGGGTTGTTATTTAGGAAGTAACTAGAGCGTCCTGAATTTCAGTTTTTTAGCTCAATTTTTCAAGACAAAAATATCCTGAGTTGTCCTGAAGTTGAGATTTTTAGTTTAAAATTTCATGACAAAATAAGTACTGGTTAATCTCTAAATAATATCCCTAAAAATGACTATCTATACAACTACCCCGTTTTTCTTCATTAAAGCCCACGCATTAACTGATGTTTTGCACTTTAAAGGCCCAACAAACTTTGACACATGCACTTTTGCTTTTGACTACAGTCAAATCTCTCTATAACAGTTTTATTTGTTCCGGGTTTTTTTGGGGATATTATAACGAAGTGTTGTTATAGAGAACATATATTATAACATAGTATGAAAATTGGTTCCATAAAGAACTTGTTTTTACAGTGAATGATTGTTACAGAGTGATGTTGTTACAGAGAAATCTGACCGTAATTTATTCAGGTCTAGTGCAAGTACCTACCAGGCGTAAAACTCAGCCATTTGCATGGCTAGTGGCAGGTTTTTGTGCACTTTTTTGGGTCATGGTAATAGTAGCTGGCCTAGCAATCCTCATTATCTATCTTGTCTTCCGCCCAAGAAATCCAAAGTTTGACATTACAAGTGCCACACTCAATGCAGCCTATCTTGACATGGGCTACCTCCTCAATGCAGATGTTACTATACTTGCAAACTTCACAAATCCAAACAAAAGAGGGAGAGTAGATTTCCATTATGCGATCTTGGATCTGTATCATGGTGGTAATCTTTTAGCTTCTAGTTACATCGACCCTTTTTCGACGATGAGCCACGAGTCGAGGTTTCAAGATGTTCATTTGGTGAGTAGCCAGGTTAGGCTACCTTTAGAACATAGCCAACAATTGAAGAAGGAAGTGGAGAGTGGAAGAGTGAAGTTTGAGGTGAAGGGATTGTTTAGAGCAAGGTCTAATTTAGGAAGTTTTCTTCAATATTCTTATTGGTTGTATAGCCAATGTACTATTGTGGTAACTAGCCCTCCAACTGGTGTCTTGATTGGCAGGAAGTGCGTCACAAAGCGCTAAGGGCTCGTTTGGTACGAGAGATAAGGGATAATTAATCCTGAGATTAAATTTAAGATAAGTTTATCTCATATTTTGGTTGGGATAAAATCGTGGTATAACTAATCCCGGGATTGAAGTGTTTTCTAATCCCTATGGAAGGGTGGGATAACTAATCCCAGAATAACTAATTCCGAGATAATTAATCATGGGATAACTTGTTTCCCAACCAAACGACCCCGAGAGTAAAGAGAGTATTTTGACTTCATGGAGTGGCTTCAGTTATTAACAGTGTTGCTCTTTCAGTCATGTTTTGATTTTTCAACTTTTTTTGTGGAAAAAGAAATGATGTTTAACATGTGATTTGGAACATTAATTACCTATTTTTCTTCTTTGTATTTGTATTTTGTTCAATACTGTTAGAGATTGTTGAATCATTTCATCCACAACACACTTAACTTAATTGTAGTAGTAAAGACTTAAGAGTCAATATTGGCATACAAACTAAATTTACATAGTTTTTGCCAGAAAAAATCTTAAGAACGTAAAGTAAAATTAGCAGGATAAAATTACATTTCAATTATATTTCAGTAATACACAGTTTGTATGCTACAAATATGTAACCAAAACTGATTAAGAATGCATGTAATATATATCATTCTGTCTATTCCTCCCAAGTTATCTGCAAGCATTTGACACTGAAGTACATCTATGGCATTTGAACTACTTCCTTTATATAACTATTATACACATCGTCTAGTCACAAAACAGACTTCTTGTAGCATTGCATCTGGCAATATTGTCACTAAGCACCACCGGTGGAGTTACATGGTCGGGAGGGGGTTCAATTGAACTCCATTCATCGAAAAACTATACTGCACAAATAGGTTGTAAATAGTTCTTTTTGATGTGTGTATAGATTGTTGAATTCCCTTGACACAAGGGAAATTTTTAGTGTAGCGGCAAAGGTGGCTCAAAAATTGTGTTAGGTAGCAGATTCGAACTCAGGTAAGCAAAGGCGGTCCATTCTCAGCAGCTGTCCGAGTATGTTCAGGATGACCATGGTGTCTTGTTTCATGATGACCATGGTGTCTTGTCATTTGAATATGATTAAAATGTGTTCTTTTCTTTGCATATGGAGCATCTCTCGCTGTGTAAAAGGAAAAAACACAGCAAGTGATTCATCTATGAGAAAGCACAATCCAAAGAAAAAGATCTGATAGACTCGTCTAAGATCATTGTTTAAGGATACATGGCATATGTGAAATGAAAAATCTTACCAGCAATTCTTTGAGCGCGGAGGATATTCTGTCGCCTTTTCCACCAACATATCATGCAGATGGCGATAACTATAATAGACGCGCATGCCCCTAAGCCAATGCCAATTTTGGCACCTAGAGTAAGATGCGGTCCACATGTCGGTAGTCCAGGAATACCACAAAGGCCTGCATTATCAGTAAAACTGAAAGCATCCACAGTAAGTAATAGCACCAATGAACAAAAATTTCACAGTTTGTTTTTCTGATCCTCAAGTAAATACAGCCATGAATTGTCATGTTAGTTTCAGCACATGCACAGAAGGTTTAATTCGCATCTCTACCTAGAGATGTACATAATCCTGATTGCAGCTATTACCATACTTCCAAAGCTGAGATTAAGGAGACTGATATCAGTATATGCTAGTGGTGATTTGTCTGAGCCAAGAAAATTGTTCAGACATCGGACTCCTGAGATGGATTGAAGTGGAGCGACATATACAGTAAGGATTCATATAGTCGACCTTAACTTGCTTTGGATTGAGGTAGATAAGTATCAAAAGCAGTATTGTCAAACAATTGATAACAGCCTGTGCACAACACGTTCTTAAGGAAAAAAGCAACCTTCATTCGCTGAGTCCTCTAAAAATTGAATGATGACCCTAAGCAGTATTTATTTTTGGCAACAAAAAGTTGGACAAAAGAAAAACTACTTTAAATTAATAATAGTAAACAGCTCCATGTACTATAACTTATGTTGCAATTTCTGTAGTATGATTCACTAATAACAAGTCTTGTGCCAATAATGCGCAATTAGGGGAACATACTTGAAGGTAGCTCTGTGCAAGAGCCTTCCACCTAATGCTGTAGGAATTTTTCCAGAGAGCAAGTTGCCATTGAGATTCCTGTAATAAACTAATTAGTAACTAAAAGCTCGTTATTGACCATTCTCATGTCCTTAACTGAGCTCATTGAAGTAACTTACAGTGTCTGTAATGAGGTCAACTGCCCAAGGCTTTCAGGAATCGACCCGTTGAAGAAATTGTACGAAAAATCCCTGTTGTGCAACTTTTGTTAGGTCATCACCAAGTGAAGATTTTTAATCACAGAAATAACCAAGGAACAGTATTCACATCCGCTATCCCCACGTACAAAAATGAAAATTACGAGCCCGAATCGTTCTATTATAATATTCAAGGAGGAAATGAGATAGTATCGGCAATTCTTCATCCCTTTTGTCAAACTAAAATCATAATTTTCCAAAACATAGGACACTTGTCAAGGAGATTGGGTTGTAATATTACTGAAAGAGGATTATAGCAAGTATACATTGTATGCCTAGTATACTCAGAAAGTAAATTTGAAATACATTCTGTTTCCATTCTGGCAACAAAGAAATGTAGAAACTAGTGCGGAAAAGCACATGCAAGCTTTACTCACAATTTCTCCAGACTAGTTATTGTTCCAAGTGCTGAGGGAATAGGCCCGTGAATGCTGTTTCCACTCAGATTTCTGTCAATTGCATACAAACAAAGTATAGGTCAGAAGATCATATTTGAGAAGAGGACGCTGCATATATACTTGACAGAAGATCGCTAAGATTCATATTTATCATCAACTCCATTTAAAGCAGTAGAAGATCTTTGGCAGCAACATATCTTTCATCCAAATAGTATATTTCCAAAAGAGCAGAACTCCCATATTCTTATACTTACATGCTCTGAAGATGGCGCAATCGAGAAACATCATCTGGTAAGAAACCATGTAAACCTTGGTCGTCCAGGCCACTGACCTTACAGGAAAAACAGTTTGAAAAAAGAACAGTTATTTAAGTAGCAACGAAATTCAAGGGATTTACATTGGGTAAAAGAAGACCACGTTAAGATACCAGAAACTTCATGAATATGGTCAAAAGCCAAGATTTAAGAAAGATAAACTGAGGACACATATTAAGACAAAAGAGTAGTAGCATGGAAGTGGAAAATATGTTCTCCAATAAAAAATCATTTTTCACAAGCTGAAATGAGCCAATCAAGCTTGTAAAAATATGCATTAGCACAGCGAGTAAGACACGATGTTTCACAATTTTGCAAGCTGACTGCAACAAACACATGCAGCTCTTCCAATACATTCTTAAACAAAAGCCCGAAAGTACAGAAACAGATGCACACTAAAGCAGGCAAGTTGTCCCTGAAAATTTTGAATAACTAGGACATACAATATAAAGGAGTCTTGATAAAGCAAACATAATTGTGTGGTAATAGTGGGGACCAACAAAGATCAACAATTATAATCCTGCGTGGGGTCTGGAGAAGGGTCGCACCCTAAGGGGTGTGATGGCTTAAAAATATTTTTGTTACTCAAAAAGCTAATTATTTTTGTGTGTGCGATTTATTTACAGAAAATATACGTAATTACATACATACAAAGAGGATGATAAACACTTCTCTATCTGCATTTTTCTTTTCTTTTGACTCCAATTAACGCAAATAAATTTAAGTCGACCTTGCATTTTTAACTAGTCCAGAAACTTGTCCAGTAAAACTTCTACATTTACGTGGGGAACATCAATAGAAGGAATATATGCCAGCGAAAGAGTGTTATATTTACAAATGTCTGTGTGCGAGCGCGTCAAGTGTGTGTGTGTGTGTGTGTGTGTGCGCGTGTCTCTCTGGAAAGAAAGGAACTTTTCTATCTAAGCTCAGGGTCAAGAACGTACAGCCCATCGATGACCCATGTATTGCTAGTTCTATCGAACTGACAATCTACTCCACTCCATGGATGTTGTTGCGGAAAACATGGATCACCGTTCCACCCAAAACGAAGAGGAAGTCCAAGTGCAAGTTTCAGTGACTGCAAAGCCTTCACTGAAAAAGAAAAGAAGAAAAGAAGTAAAATGAGAAAGTCACAAGCTGGACCAAGGAAAATATAAAGTGTATTCTGATATGAGAAACGTGTACAAACTTTTTATTTAGTCGTTTCTTTCCCGGTTTAAAGTCAGAAAACAAGCATTCAAGAAGTATAAGTGAAACATCTAGGTTTTACCTTCCTCTGGTGATGTTCTAGATTCAGCAGTTATAACCTCAAAAATCTCAATGGCACTAATGATGGCATGAGTTCCATTTGTGGGATGCAATGTGATAGTTAAAGTCCTGCCACTGACCGGAACGGTTGTGTTCAGTACGACAGCGCTGTTAATACCCCCGGCCATTCTCACAATGTCAACATCTTGAAATACAGTGTCTCCATTTATCGAGATGTCAACAACCCTCTGTCCCACATCTGTAACTGAAGGATCAATTTCTGCAAAGTGTAACCAGACGGAATAGTTTTTGTTGGGGTCAACGTCTGTCGTGTATGTTAAATCTGGCTCATTGTCAGTACTAACAAGAGCAGTTTGGTAAAGAGCTTGTGGATAGAAGTTCGGCGCTACGGAAGCTGATTTTATGATGCTTTTAGTAGATATGGGCTTATCAGAATTCTGACCAAAGGTCATGATTGTACTCCAGAACCGATCACCACCCCAACGATCCCCATTGTAGTCAATGTCAAATTTTGAATTATGATCTCCACAGCTCAGTCTTTCGTTAGTTCTGAAGATTTTCCCTCGACCAAATCCAGGACCAGAATAGTATGCTTTGTCATCGACTTGGAGAATCTCAATCGCAAGTATAGCAGGATCTCCGTGACCCGTGCTGTGGAAGCAAAATGAGGCAGTACCATTCTCAAGAAATACAAGAGTTTCAACAAATGCTCGTTCATCGTCGTGATTACTCCAACCGGACGGTAAAGAATAAACCAAGGTCCCTTCAACAGAAACATCAAATAGAGGTTCGTTATCGAAACTTGGTTCTGCAACCAATCCAAAGTAGATCCTAACTGAATAGCGACCGTGGGGCACGTTATTGATATTGTAACAATTTTCAGGACCCTCTGATAGAGGAAAATACCGTAACGTATCGAGTGGAGGCGTGATGAAACTTGGGCGGGTTGCATTCTTAGCTATGCCGCCTGTATATCCGAAATCCTTATGCCAAAGGGTACTTGTAGGGGCAGTACGAACATCATTTCGAGCTCCACCGCTCATTCGCATTACATATGGTGCTGCAGTGAATAAACAAGATAGATAGTAAACAAAAGTGCAACTTGAAAGAGCCTAATCAATAATAAAGGAGCAGCCCTTATACTCTCATGTAACAGCACTGGCAATCAAGAGAACGGCAGAACAAGTGCAGTTATAATGGAAGCAAGAGAACCTCTTATAACGTATTATCCACTAATGTTTACACCAATTTAATGCACCAAAAAACTTCATATGAGAAAAGCAAAGCTAGAGCTGCTCAATAAGAATGTGAAGACATCCCACTTATTTATTTCCTCTTTAACACAAGATTCAAGATATTTCATCGACTTATGGAATGAAGAGATGAGAATCTTTGCGAATATACAAAATTATAGCAGCATGCTTGATCATCCATTCGAGCTAGACATGATGATTTTTCAGCATTATGACTCTGTCAGCAGAGGCGGATCCAGAATTTAAAATTTATTGGTTCAAAGTTTAAGGTTCTTAGCATTAAACTCATTGTATCTTTAATGTTATGGGTTCATCTACTATTTGTTGCAATTTTAGTGAATTTTTATACATCAATTTATGCTCCATATTGTAAGCATTAGGTTCAAATGAACCCGGTGGCAATGCTCTACATCAGCCTCTGTCTACCGCCCAATCAACTCCAATCCACTTAATCCCTCTTTGGTGGCTATATATATCTTTCTGTCCAAGGAATGGAAGTGGATTCTTGGGAAATGTTGAATCTAACACGGGCTTCTTCGCAAGAAGAATTTCTCTGACTCTGCAAAATCATACTCAGACCCCCTCCCACCGTAGTAGCCTCCCCTCAACTGAAAAATCGCCAGGGAAAGGTATACCAAAAATATAAAAATGTTGCACCAGCTCAATAGATTTAAAAAGTTTACCCCTTTTCACTTTCTTTCATTTTATCCACACATAAATACAGATTACTGTAACTACTTTTAAGGATCACAATAGCTTAAATAGGAAAACAGCTCAGAAATCATTCAACAATCCCAAAAAAGTAAGTACAGAAAATGGAAAAGAGGAAAAAACTGCACCTCTAGCTGTATTCAGGACAATAGAACTACATTCATCAACTATAAATATCAAATTTAAAGCGAGTCCACTCCAAAATCAAAAAGGATTTAAGATTATTTCCACTATCGTTGTAGGTTAACCTATACTAGCAAGTCAATTACTTTCTTTACCGTATTAACAATTACTAATGTTTTTCATATAGAATTACCTGTAATTACTTTATAAGTGACCTGATTGTATAAATATTTTTTACTTTGTCGGTCCATAGAACGTGGGGTCTGGGAGGGTGGAGTGTACGCACAACTTAACCCTAACTTAAGAAAGTATAGAGGTTGTTTCCGACGGCTCTATTCATAGAATTTAAACTCAATCCAAATAATAGGCACTACAAGGACCATGACTACATCAAACAACATAATCATAGAATTAACCACAAACAGTAAATTACTTACAAAGTTAATATTAGTCAGTCAAATTAAAATATAACAAATTGAATATCCAAACACAATTACAACTACATACTATAGAAACCATTTAAAGCCCTTCATCAAATTCACATTGTATAAAAGGAAAAAGCATATAGAGGGCTGACCAGGGCGAGAAATGGCAAGCTTGAGAACCAAGCAAAAGTTAAAGAAGAAAAACAAAAGTTGGAGTTTGAGCATTTTGTGACCAAATGCTGCTCTGAATTTTCTTCAGTTTGCTTTATAAGTTTCTTCTTCTTCTTCTTCTCCAAAAACTCATTGCATAATTTCCTTTTGCAATTGTGGGAACCAACCACCATATTGTAATTGTAATCTAAGAGAGAGAGAAAAGGAATGTAGACTTTGTATAGAGTATTGATTGGGACGTGCACTGTACAGGTAAGGAAGTTGAGACAGAGTACATGTTACTTGATTATTAGTAGTTCTTTTTTCTTTTTTGTTTTGTCTTTTAATTTAAAATATGAAGAGGCGGTGTTGAGGCCTACTGCTTCCCCTGTACCCTTGCCTAATAAACTGCCACGTGGCTTCGTCGAAGCACCAAACTTGACATACAAATTGATTTGTAGATTTATAGCTTGTTTGGCCCGGCTTCAAAAATCAACTTATTTTGAAATGTATTTTTTTTCAAAAGTATTTTTTTTCTCAAAAGTACTTTTGGTGAGACGCGGTTTGTGTTTAGCTAATTAATTTGAAAAATACTTATGAGCAGCAACTAGAGTTTGGCCAAGTTTTTAAACAGTACTTCTAAGTGTATTTTTCTCAAAAAATGCTTTTAGGGAGAAGCTATAATCCAAAATTGCTTTTGCTTTTACTCAAAAATATTTTTTTTTTCTTTTAAAAGCTTGGCCAAAATACTTCAACTTTGAAAAAAAAAATATTTTTTTTAATTTTTTTTTTAAAAAAAGTGCTTTTGGATTTGGAGAAAGCTTGGCTAAACAGGCTATTAGTACAACTACTGCAGCAACAACAACAACAAGGAATCCAATATGATCTCATACGTAGGTTTTTGCGAGGGTAGTGTGTACACATACCTTATTCATATCTTGTGAAGGAAGAGAGGTTGTTTCCGATAGACCATCGGTTCAGGAAAAGCATAGTCACAACATTGTTGAAAAAAAATACATTAATGAAGAAATCATGAAAAAGAAG
Source organism: Nicotiana otophora (assembly GCA_000715115.1). Classification (NCBI taxonomy): domain Eukaryota; kingdom Viridiplantae; phylum Streptophyta; class Magnoliopsida; order Solanales; family Solanaceae; genus Nicotiana; species Nicotiana otophora. The sequence goes on along the minus strand of AWOL01S0127718.1, from coordinate 8,979 downwards.
CAATAACAACACTAACAATATAATAAAATAACCAAGGCAAAAGAAATAACCGGTAAAAAAAAAAAAACTAAGTATAAGAAAGTACGAGAAGAATATTTGACATCATAGGCAGAGGCGGAGCCAGGATTTCAACCTTATGGGTTCTGAATTTTGGGATCACGACTTCAAGTGTTAATGGCTAGGTTCTAGATTTAATATTTACACATATTTCATGAATTCAAATCATCAAATACACTATTTGAGCAAAAGTTATTGAGTTCGACCGAACTCATCTCATGACCATAATTGCGGAAAAGATATACGTTAGACTACTTACTAACCTTCTACTCTAGTTCTTGACCTCCACACTCTTTTACAAGAAAAGGAGTTATAGTATCTCAGACCACAAAACAAAAACAAAAAAGAGGTAAATGCTATCAAACTAAAATTTAAACGGAGGCTTTCAAAAATTTTCCTAAGTAACTTTGGCATTACATAACATGACTAGGGGGAAAAAAGAAAAAAAAATTAAAGTCATGTTGCCAAAGCAATTACAGTAACGATTATTCTCCATATTTCTTAAGAGCTAGACATGGTCAACATTTAGAAGCTATACAAACTGCGAGTGCATGGTAATAGCATGTACATGCACACAACATGGCTAGGTGACACTAATATTTTACTTTAATTTGAAGAAAGTGAGTTGGGCCCCCCTTATCTTTATGAATTTACATCAGTGCCCCTCAAATGAGTGGGAAAAGTTCTAAATTTGTTCATGCTTCATTGACTTTTGAATTAGAAATTGGAATTTTAGGGCCAAACTGCAATTAATCACTGCGCCATTAAAGGAATAACGGATGCCCCACCCCATCCACTTTTTGGCAGGTCCCTCGCCTAGGTTAAGTAAAAGTTTTTTGGGCAAAATACTCTATCTGCTGAACCTAATTGCATTTTTAGCCAAAAAGTGTCTAAAATATGTAAAACATAATTTATATAATATATATATATATTTTAAAAATTATCGATTATTATTTTTGGAGCGCGTAAAAATATACATTTCTCACTTTTTTTTTGCGCTCAAAAGGTTAATATTTTCACTTATAAAGGTTTTTATATAAGGAAGTAAGAGATAAACAATATTGCCAATAACCTACAAAAAGAAAATCTATTTTATGACTAAGCAATCTATATTTCACAGAAATAAAGTAAAATGACGCGGAAGAACCCTCGCGTTCGCGATAAAGAAAAACTCACCGCCACAAAAAGACCCTACGCGTTCGCGACATAGTTCTCGCGAATGCGATGCGCAGCAGACCCCTCGTCACTACTTTTCCGGGGTTAGACTAGATACTTACTAGGTACGCGTTAATTTACGTACTCATATTGTACTTTTGCACTAAATGTGCATGATTTGACAGGTGAATAATTTAACTTTAAGAGTTAAAATCTAACCAGAACTTATAATATATGTATATTTAAAATATACATATCATGCATTCATCTATTAGATATAAATCCGCGTATGAATAATATCTTCTTATTATGTCTTATGATTTGAGATTCTGTAAAGAAAACAAATTCGAGAAGAAATATGAAATGAACTCGAAAGTAGAAAAGTACTAGGCCCATAGTTTGAATCTAGGGGTCTCCATAGATCGGGTTGGTTCGCATTTTACAATTACCAAACCAAATCAATTGTATCGGGTTTTTAAATCTATAGACCAAACCAAACCAACAAATGTCGGATTTTTCAATCTCGGGTTTTTCGGGTTTCTCGAGTTTTTTTCGATAAACTTGTGCTCTAAATATTTTTTTAGTCCTAAATATGATTTTACCAATAACAATCATGTTTTTATTTTTTAGCATTAACCTCAAATATGTTAGTCAATAGGTAGTATGGTTCCAATTTCAATTCTAGAAAACTGATGGAAACTTTAATCAACCGTCCCTCCTCAATTCTCTTTACTTTCTCATGTTTAGTAATGTTCATTACAGTCACATCCGGAGACAGTAAAATAGTCACAATTTACACAACCATGTAACTATAGTAATTGAACTTTCCGAATAATATTTCATCTGCCAACGCAAAAACACCAAAAAGATAAAATGCATATCATATAAGAATTATCACCAACTTTTTAAAAGTAGACATTACAACCAAGAGTCCTAAAATATAAACAAAAAAAGGATATATTAAACTCTAAGAAGTTGATAGGGATTGAGTTATTTGGGGGTTTTGGCCTAATGAAACGTAGGGTTTCTTGCCTTTGGAGAAGAGGCAAAAATGGTTTCGATTGTTTTAGTCTTTTAGAACTAGTTTAGGACTAGTCTAGTTCTGCTTTAAAACTAGTTTTTGATTAGAATTTTTACACAAATAGCCGGCAATATTAATTGTTTACTTTTTCTAGCGATATACATAGATTATGCATTTAATTATACACAATTATACATATTTAATACATAAATTATACATATAATATACATTCGCTGACTATTTTTAGTTTAAGTTGTAGGGTGTGCGGCTATTTGGGTTAATTCTTCTTTTTGATTTGGGCTCAAAAATACTTTTATGGGCCAGACAAAAAAAAAACACTTACATGGGCTACAAAACCAACTTAAAATATTATGCTAAATACATAAACTATAAAAAAAAAAAATTATAACATACATTCTAATAAATATTTTTATCTATCTAATATTTTAAAATATGCATACATGTAATATCGGGTTGGGTTGGTTTCGGTTTGACTTCTTTTGCTTAATATCAAACCAAACCTATTATGGTCGGGGTTTTTTTTCTAATATCAAACCAAACCAGCAATCAAGTTTTATTTTCGGTTTGACTCAGATTATCGAATTGGTACGGGTTATTAATTTGGTTTGTACACCCCTATTTGAAACTATCACATGCAATTGCAACTAACCTAATTAATGATATTTATGTTGGCACCGAAATTTGAAAATGGACATGAACTAGAAGGGTTTGAGCGACAAAAGCCAAGTACAAAAGCAAGCCTTAGGCAATTAATTCGTAGGCCCTGAGGCAACTAATCCATAAGCCAACATAAAATATAGCCAAGACCCATTATATTCAAGAAGAAATTAGAGGTGATACTTAGGTTAGGTCTAGTCTATAGAAATTGATTGAAACAAGATGTGTGTGAACCATTCAGGGTTACTAACTCTAGTTGGTTCATATCTTTTATAGATGATCATATCAAGATTACTTGTCAAAATTGCATGGGATAGCCAGTTTTCGGACTGATAATTAAAAAATAGGCAGTATTTGTAAAGTCATTGAAAAGTAACCATTATTTGATACATATGTAAAATCTGGACAAAAGTACCTTAGCTGAAATATGGAAAGTTCCAGCATAATATGGTGGATTATGGAGTTTTTGCGCATAAAATTCCAGCATATTATGTTGGAACTCTAGCACATTATGAAATTCCAGCACATTATGATGGAATCTCATATGTAAAAATTCAAACTCCAACATATTATGCTGGAAGTTTTTCGCAATTTTAAGGATTTTTTTGTTCAGATTTTATTTTTACTTTAAAATTAGCTAAATTTCGGTTACTTAAAATTGTAGCTAACTTTCAATTACCAATTATAAATTTTGGTATTTTTGAATTTCTCCCGGATTATTTGATATTACTTATGAAAGAAGGATATGAGTTGTACCAAATATTTAAAATTTCAATATTAGAATCAAAGATAATTGACAAAAAAACCTTAAAGTTTTTTTTTTTTTTTGGAAATTCCACGGATGTTAGTACCTAATTTTTGCCCTAATATAAAATTACTCCTAAAAAATCCAAAACATAGCTTTAAATTATTTTTTTTAGATTTTTGCTTAGTTTGCTTTGTACATATTCATGTTTAATGCATTTTTAAGTTGCATTTTAAATCCTAAAGAAAATACAAAATTTTTTTGAATTTTTATATTTTTTAAATGTTAATTGCATAATCAATTGCATTTGTAAGACACTAAAATACCAAAAAATACATTAGTAACTCTACATGCATTCTTAGGCTAGTTAATTAATTAGGTCATTAGTCAATTAGTGAGTAAAATATATATAATAGTTTAGCCACACAAATTGGTTTAGTCAAGCCCATCCTTTTAGAAGCCCAATTTTCATGACCCACTTGGCCCGACCGGATCCCCCATCTCTTTAACAACAACAACAACAACAACAACAACCCAGTATAATCCCACTAGTAGGGTCTGGGGAGGGTAGTGTGTACGCAGACCTTACCCCTACCCTGGGGTAGAGAGACTGTTTCCAATAGACCCTCGACATCCTTCCCTCCAAGAACTCCCCACCTTGCTCTTGGGGTGACTCGAACTCACAACCTCGTTGGAAGTGGAGGGTGCTTACCATCAGAGCAACCCACCTTGTCAAAATCCCCCATCTCTTTAAAACACCCATTTTCCCAAACTCCAAAGGGGAGATAGAGAGAACAGAAGATAAACGGACCCCTCCCTTCGAAAAACCCGAGGACCCCTAATTGGTTTCTTCTTCATGGAACAATAGGACAGACCCTCCCACCTCTTGAAGTAACTGGGCGCCTCTATCTCTCTAAAAACACAAGAGATCAGATTCCCCCATTTTTAAAAAGCAAGAGTCAGCAACAACGCCCCTCTCTTTCTTCTTATATCTTTGGCGAAATTCCAAAGCTCTGGGCGATGAAATCAGAATGGTCTCGACGTATTCGTGCAAATCTCATTAGCGGAGATCCCTTTCATGAATGAGGATTTTCGAGCTGTGAAGTTGTTGATGGTTTGACTGAATCTGCTTGTTCTGGGGTTGCTGAACTTCATCTTCTACCATCGTTTAGTCATTTTGGTTATTTTCTTGCAAGCTAGGTATGTTTATACCTCCATGTTACTCTTGTTTGCTCTATATGAAAGTTTGCTCTTTTTATGTCATAATTTTGTCCAGATTGCATAGACTTATTATGTGCAATTGTTGAGTTGTGTTTTGAATAGTTTTCTCTGTTAAAGTTGTGATACTATTTGTCTTATAATTATGTTTAGTTGTTTGGGTCTGGCGTATATAGTTGCTGAATTTGTTTGAGACTCTCCCTTTGTTGAGCTTTGAAAGTATCAGTGGATTAAAAAATGAAATATTCAACTGGTTATGGAGAGTTTAATGCTTACTGTCAATAGCCATAAGTCATGGTGCTTTGTAATTAAATTGGGAATGTAGCCAATTTTGGTAACGTTAAGTGGACAGATTATTGAGCTGACTTTGTGAAATTTTTAGTGTTATGTATGTATTGGGCCTGACCACATTTACGCCGCTACTGTCCAACCCTGTTAACTGAAGTTCCTTGACTCCAATGCTAAGGCAGTGTTACTCGAATGCGGGTCGTTTGCCTAAAATCCACGCGTTAGGGGCCAGCATTAATTAACCAACATTTTTAATTCTCCAAAACCCTTTTGTGGACAATTTCCTGTAAATTAATTAAAGTTATGTGAAACTAGAATTTTATAAATACCAATCCCTTTAAACACCACTCTACCTAATTATTCATTTCCACAATTCCAGGCTTCCGCATGACTTTGAACTTCAACAAACAAAACAACTTACGAATATCGGAATTGCTTTAGGCGCGATTAATAATGAACTATCGTGACTATGGGTACGGTTCCCGTGGCATAGTTGCGATACATAAATTCAAATTCGGGTGTGCATTTCATGTGACCCGGTCATATCTTCGAATAATAATAAAAATTAACATGTTGTAAATCGCGGGTGCATTTCACGTGGCGCGAATCGCAATGTGTACAAAAACAAACGAGTGCGCGATATCGCGACTTGTTCAAACAAATTTTATAAACAATTAAAAGCGGTTAAAAAGCTAAAATGCACAATAGGTTTTAAATATGTATTAATAAGATAATTAGGCCAATTATTAATAGTTGAGCGACCATGCTAAAATCACGGAACTCGGGAGTGCCCCACACCTTCTCCCGGGTTAACAGAATTCCTTACCCGATCTTTTGTGTTCGCAGACCATAAATAAAGTCAAATTTTCTCGATTTGGGATTTAAAATAAACCCGTGACTTGGGATACCATAACTTATTCCAAGTGGCGACTCTGATCAAATAAATAATTTTATTTCAATTAATGTTACTTAAATTGGAAAAAAACTTCCTATTCCCTTGAGAAAAAGGAGATGTAACAGCTCTGGCGACTCTGCTGGGGAAAAGAACCTAGAATCTTTGATTCAGGGTTCAGAATTCGATCTTAGAATAATTGTGATACTTGTTTTTGTTTATTATCTGATTTTTACGTATTTGAGCCTAATGTGTTAAATACTGCTTTTTACCACTTTGATATTGTTTGAACTGTATATAAAATTGTTACGAAATCCTTCTTCTCTCTGAGTCTTCTAAATCTTCTGGGAAGCATGCGCTTCGCGTAGCTTCTTTTCTGTTAGAGTCGTATCCTAATTTTAGAACGAGGTTTGGACAAGTTGCAAAGCCGGTGAAGCTTTTATATTCCCGGTACGCTGCCCCCCTCCCCCCTCCTCCCCTGGCTCAAGTTGTCCACTCGGGTAAGCCAAGTCTAGAACAGCACATCCAGGATTTAAACCTAGAATAACAAAGCCTCATGCAAGATCCCTAGTAGGTACACTTGTTTGCATCATGTGCATTTGACTTTGAGGACTCAACACAGGGGTTGGGTTCGTCTAGGACAGGTGTACCCCAAAATAAAAAAACCATCGTGATGCATTTTACATGCTACTTGTTGCATTTATTTATTCTGGTTTGCATGTTGACTGGCTTCTAGAATAGGGAAAGAAAATCAAGAAAAACAGGAGAGAGAAATTGACTCGGTTCCTGAAAATCCTGGTATTTGAAAAAAACAAAAGAAAGAAAATAAGATCCTGAAACTTTGCCTAATTTTTAGAAGGTTGTCATAAATGAGTCCAAATTTTCAAAAATGACATTTTCCCCCGGTCCTGAAAAACTGATGAACTACGCGGGTTTGATTCTCACCGGATATGAGATATATAGGCAAACCTCATCGGTTCCGGCCCATAATTTTCCAAAAATATCCAAAAATATTTTCCTTTACTTCCTTCTTTAGAAAGTCTTTCTTTTAGACCCCAATTTTAAAAAAAAATACAAAAACATTTTCTTTTTAATTTCTCAAAATCCAAAAATATTTTCATTCTTCTTTCTATATTGAAAAGAAAATTCAAGATTCAAATTTATTTTTTCTTTAGAAGTATTTCTTTTATAAATTCAAAATAAAAGTCCATAAATCCAAAAATATTTCCTTTCTTATTTAGAAGTTTTTCTTTCGAAATTCCGGAAAAAAAAATCGAGATTCAAAAAAAATATTTTCTTTCTTCTTTAGAAGTCTTTCTTTTTCAAAAAAAAAAACAAAAAAAAAACAAATCGAAATCCAAAAATGNAAAAAATGAAAAAAAAAAAAAAAAAAATCGAAATCCAAAAATGTTTTCTTTCTTCTTTATAAGTCTTTCTTTCGGAAATTAAAAAAATAAGTTAGTTTATTTTCTTTATTTTTTATCTTCTCGAACTACGCACAATCTGATTCATGATCCCACATGATACGTAGGCAACCCACATCAGGTTCGATCGACCAAAAAAATGAAAAAATAATAAAAAATGATGATGATAATAAGGACCGACTGTGTCCATTCTAACGTCTCTTGTATTGAATCATAGAAGAAAGTTTGAGGTGGTCGGTTTGTGGTAAGTTATCAATACAAGATCCAAAGGAAAAATATCATTGACAACTGACATTGAAGCTGTTACGAGTGATCAAGAGACTCAGGGTCAGAGGGTTCAACAAGAGTCTACTATGGTTGAGAAAAATAGAATACTGAAACAGCAAATGACTGAAATGTGTCAAGCATTGGCCAATGGTCAAGGACCACCCCTTTCTCATGTTTTCCTAAAATTTACACCCATCTCGACTAATACCACTCATGTCTCATTGTCTGATCGATCCTATCCATTTGGGTTCAGCCTTTATCCCAATTGTATGACTACAGCTAGAACTTCTGTTGCGCGCTTCCAAAGCGTGCCATTGACAACCAATCAGACAATCACTATTGTTATGCCCGTTTTCACTATCCCACAGCCAACAGTGGTACAAAAGAAAAGTCATGAGTCACAATTTGCTACCCATCAAGAACAATACCATTCTCCTGAATACCACTCATATCTATTTGATCTTCCTTCAAAGATTGAAAAGCCTTCCCAAAAGATGGCACAGGAAGAATTGACCCAAAGAGTAAAAAGCTTAGAACAAAAGTTGAAAAACATGCAAGGGTCGGCATGTCAGAAGAGAATTGCCTTCAAGGATCTATGTATGTTCCCCGGTGTTCATTTGCCACTTGGTTTCAAGACTCCCAAATTTGAAAAGTATGATGGACATGGAGACCCCGTAGCCCACCTGAAAAGGTATTGCAATCAGCTAAGAGGTGTGAAGGGAAAACAAGAACTAGTAATGGCTTATTTCGGGGAAAGCCTGACAGGATAGCCTCTAAATGGTTTATGGATCAAGAAACCTCTCGCTGACATGTCTGGGATGACATGGCCCAGGCCTTTGTCAAACAGTTCCAATACAATATCGATATCGCCCCAGACCGCAATTCCCTTTCAAACCTGAAGAAGAAACCAACTGAAATTTTCAGGAAATATGCCATTAAATGGAGAGAGCAAGCGGCTAGAATTAAGCCACCCATGGATGACCACGAGCTAATCACTGTCTTCCTTCAGGCTCAAGAGCCAGATTATTTTCAAAACATGATGTCCGCAGTGGGCAAATCCTTCTCGGAAGCAATCAAAATTGGGGAAATAGTTGAGAATGGCCTTAAGACAGGCAAAATTATAAGTCAAGCAGTTCTCAAAGCTACAACTCAGGTTGTCTAGATTGAATCGGATAATTTTAGTGACACGAATGAGAAGGATGAAGAAATCATGATGACAATAAGGTCGAGAAGA
>AWOL01S0127717.1:80645-91121 GCA_000715115.1 Nicotiana otophora | reverse complement strand
AGTGCCTAACACTACACGTTCATGATGTGCTTGTCGAGTTCGTGAAGGGTAATTCCCCCATCGCTTCACATTCGCGACCAAGCCTTCGCGTTCGCGAAGAAAAAATTCCGGCCTCACCAGTTAACTCTTCGCGTTCGCGAGAGGACCTTCACGAATGTGAAAAAGGATATGGCAGACACCAGAATCTCCAGAAAAACCAGATTTTCCAAAGTCCAAAACATCTTGTGGCCTATCCGAAACTCACCCGAGCCCTCGGGGCTCCAAACCAAACATGCACGCAAGTCTAAGAACATCATACGAACTTGCTCGCGTGATCAAATCTCCAAACTAATACCTAGAACTACGAATTTAGCACCAAATCTAATAAAATTTTCAAGAACACTTTAAAATTCCTATCTTCTCAACTGGACGTCCGAATCACGTCAAATCAACTCCGTTTCTCACCAAATTTCACAGACAAGTCTTAAATATCATAATGAACCTATACCGGGCTCCAGAACCAGAATACGGACCCGGTACTAACGATGCCAAATGTCAATCAATTCTTAAAAATAATTAATTTTCACACTTTTAATTTTTATCAAAAATTCATAACTCAAGTTAGGGACCTCCGAATTCGATTTCGGGCATACACCTAGGTCCCATAATTAGATACGGACCCACCGGGACCATCAAAATATGGATCCGGACCCGTTTACCAAAAATATTGATCGAAGTCAAATAAAATCAACTTTTAAGGTATAAATTCTTATTTTCATCAATTTTCAACATGAAAGCTTTACGGAAACATGTCCGGACTGCGCATGCAAATCGAGGAGGGTAAAAATGAGATTTTTAACACTTAAGAGCGCAGATTCGAGTTCTAAAACATAAGATGACCTTTTGGGTCATCACATTCTCCACCTCTAAAACAACAGTTCGTCCTCGAACGGACAAAAACAAGTACATGGGCTGGTGAAAAGGTGGGGATATCTACTCCGCATATCGGACTCGGACTTCCAAGTAGCTACCTCAATAGGTTGACCTCTCCACTGAACTCGAACTAAATGGTAACTCTTTGATCTCAACTGGCGAACTTGCCAGGCCAGAATAGCCACCAGTTCCTCCTCGTAAGTCAAATTCTTGTCCAACTGGATAGAGCTGAAATCTAACACATGGGATGGATCGCCGTGATACTTTAGAAGCATGGACACATGGAATACCGGATGAACAGCTGCTAAACTAGGTGGCAACGCAAGCCTATAATCCACCTCTCCCATTTTTTCCAGAATCTCAAAAGGTCTGATATACCTAGGGCTCAACTTGCCCTTCTTTCCGAACCTCATTACATCATTCATGGGTGATACCCGAAGCAGCACTCCTTCCCCGACCATAAATGCAACATCACGAACTCTGTGGTCGACATAACTCTTCTACCTGGACTGAGTTGTGCGAAGTCGATCCTGAATAATCTTGACCTTATCCAAGGCATCTTGTACTAAGTCTGTACCCAACAATCGAGCCTCTCCCGGCTCAAACTGCCCAACTAGCGACCGACACCGCCTACCATATAATGCCTCGTAGGGAGCCATCTAAATTCTCGACTGGTAACTGTTGTTGTAGGCAAACTCTGCAAGGGGCAAGAACTGATCTCATGATCCTCCGAAGTCTAAAACACATGCGCGGAGCATATCCTCCAAGATCTGAATAGTGCGCTCAGAATGCCCGTCCGTCTGAGGATGAAATGTTATGCTCAACTCAACCCACGTACCCAACTCACGTTGTACTGCCCTCCAGAAGTGCGAGGTGAACTACGTACCTCAATCAGAAATGATAGACATGGGCACACCGTGAAGACGAATGATCTCACGAATGTAAATCTCTGCCAACTGCTCCGAAGAATAGGTAACTACCACATGAATGAAGTGCACTGACTTGGTCAGCCTGTCCACAATGACCCAAACTGCATCGAACTTCCTTTGAGTCTGTGGGATTCCAACAACAAAATCCATAGTGATACACTCCCACTTCCACTCAGGAATCTCTAACCTCTTAAGTAAACCACTAGGTCTTTGATGCTCACACTTTACCTGCTGGCAATTTAGGCACCGAGCTACATATGTAACTATGTCTTTCTTCATCCTCCTCCACCAATAATGTTGTCGTAAGTCCTGATACATCTTGGCGGCGCCTGGATGAATAGAATACCGGGACCTGTGGGCCACCTCAAGAATCAACTCACGAAGTCCATCCACATTAGGCACACAAATACAGCCCTGCATCCTCAAAACTCTGTCATCTCCAATAGTAACCTGCTTGGCACCACAGTGCCGCACTTTGTCTCTAAGGACAAGTAAATGAGGGTCGTCATCCTGCCGATCTCTGATGCGCTCAAACAAAGAAGACCGAGCAACTGTACAAGCTAGAACATGGCTGGGCTCAGAAACATCCAACCTCATGAACTAGTTGGCCAGGGCATGAACATCTAATGCAAGCGGTCTCTCTCCAACTGGAATATTAGTAAGGCTACCCATACTAGCTGACTTTCTACTCAAAGCATCGGCCACCACATTGGCCTTCCCGGGATGATACAATATGGTGATATCATAGTCTTTCAATAGTTCCAACCACCTTCTCTGCCTCAAATTGAGTTCCTTCTGCTTGAACAAATACTGCAAGCTCCGATGATCCGTGAATACCTCACTTGGCACACCGTAAAGATAGTGTCACCAAATCTTCAGCGCGTGAACAATGGCTTCCAGCTTTAGATCATGACCAGGGTAATTCTTCTCGTGAACCTTCAGCTGCCGCGAAGCATATGCAATAACCTTGCCACCCTACATCAATACCGAAACCAGACCAATACAGGATGCCTCACAATATACTGTATAAGATCCTAAACATGTGGGTAACACCAATATCGGTGCCTTAGTCAAAGTTGTCTTGAGCTTCTGGAAGCTCATCTCACACTCGTCTAACCACCTAAATGAGGCACCCTTCTGGGTCAACCTGGTCAACGAGGCTATTATAGATAAAAACCCCTCCACAAACCGATGGTAATAACCAGCCAATCCCAAGAAACTACGGATCTCTGTAGCTGATATGGGTCTAGGCCAGATCTAAACTGCCTCAATCTTCTTAGGATCCACCTGAATACCCTCTGCTGATACAACATGACCCAAGAAAGCAACTGAACTCAACCAAAACTCGCATTTTGAGAACTTAGCATATAATTGGCTATCTCTCAGAGTCTGAATAACGATCCGAAGGTGCTGCTCATGCTCCTCTCGGCTGTGGGAGTAAACCAAGATATCATCAATAAACACAATCATAAAGGAATACAAGTAGCGCTTGAACACTCGGTTCATCAAATCCATGAATGTTGTTGGGGCATTGGTCAGCCCAAATGACATCACTAGAAACTCATAATGCCCATACCGAGTCCGAAAAGCTGTCTTAGGAACATCGGATGCCCTAATCCTAAATTGATGGTAGCCAGATCTCAAATCAATCTTCGAAAACACCTTGGCACCCTGAAGCTGATCAAATAAATTATCAATCATCGGCAATGGATACTTGTTCTTGATGGTGACTTTGTTCAACTGTCGATAGTCTATACACATCCTCATCGATCCATCTTTCTTTTTCACAAACAACACAGGTGTACCCCAGGGCAAGACACTAGGTCTAATGAAGCCCTTATCAAGCAAATCTTGCAACTGTTCCTTCAATTCTTTCAACTCTGGCGAGGCCATGCGGTATGGAGGAATGGAAATGGGCTGAGTGCCCGGAGCCAAGTCAATGCAGAAATCAATATCTCTGTCGGGTGGTATCCCCGGCAGGTCTGCAGGAAACACCTCTGGAAATTCACGAACAACCGGCAGTGAATCCATGAAGGAACCTCCGCACTAGAATCGCGGACATAAGCCAAATAATCTAGACACCCCATCTTGACCATATGCCGAGCCTTCACATAAGAGATAACCGTGCTGGCAGAATGGCCAAGAGTCCCTCTCCACTCTAATCGAGGCAACCCCTGCAAGGCTAAGGTCACCGTCTTGGCGTGACAATCTAATATAGCATGATAAGGTGACAGCCAATCCATACCCAGTATGACATCAAAATCAACTATGTCGAGAAGTAGAAGATCTACACGAGTCTCAAGACTCCCAATGGTGACCACACACGAACAATAAATAGGATCTACAACAAAAGCATCTCCCACTAGTGTGGACACAAAAACCTTTCAATGAAGTATATATATATCGCGGAAACATGCCGTAAGAGGGGTAGAATTATTCGGTGACTAAACATGAACCCGTGAAGTCTCTACAATAACAAGTCTAGTCTCAAGTAGTAATGTAAAACAGAGGAATTTAGTAGGCGATAGACTGCTCAAATAATACATCTATAGCATGATGTGAACCTAAGCCTACCCGGACAATAACATGGATGTAGCTACGTACGGGCTCTCGTCACCTCGCGCGTATGTAGCCCCCCATAAAAAGTAGCAACATCAATATACAACACCTAGGGGTAATTTCCCCCTCACGGAGTTAGACAAGAGACTTACCTCACTCCGACGTTCCAAAAGCGGCTCCAACACGCCCTAACATGTCGAACCGGAGACCGCCGATCCAAATATACTCTAATACTCATAATTGTGGACAGTACAAATGGTGCTCCAAAATCGTTCCAAGGTCGGCTCTCATGGAGGAAATGAAATGAAAATGGCCAAAACCCCGTTTTATAAAAACCTCACTGCCCAACGATCTTCGCACCTGCAGTGCGTTGGCCGCATTTGCGGTACCGCACCTACGGTGCTTGGTCTGCTTCTGCGGAGGCCTTCAAGTCTAGGGAGGGCCGCTTCTGCGGACGGGAGCCCACTTCTGCGCCCAGTCCCGCCCCTGCGCCTTTCCTCCTCGCACCTGCTCATTCACGGGTGCGCACGAAATTCCGCACATGCGGTCCCTGGCCAAACACTTCAGAGCTGCTTCTGCGACCAAACCCTCACACCTGCGTCCCAAGGCTCGTAGGTGCGGTTACACCAGAACTGATGCAACTAGCAGCCTTTTTAAGTTTCCAACTCAATCCGCGCATCGTCCGAACGGCATCGGGGGGCCCCGAGTCCCCGTCCAAACATACTATCAAGTTTGAAATCATAAAACGGACTTGTTCGAGGCTTTAAATCACATCAAACAACATCAAAATCATGAATCGCATCCCAATTCAAGCTTAATGAACTTTAGAACTTTAAACTTCTATATTCGATGCCGAAACCTATCAAATCACGTTCGATTTACCTCAAATTTTGCATACAAGTCAGATTCGACATTACGGGCCTACTCCAACTTCCAAAATCGGAATCTGACCCCAATATCAAAAAGTCCACTCCCGGTCAAACTTCTTAAAATTATCCAAATTTCCAACTTTCACCCAAATGACCCCAAAATGATCTACGGACCTCCAAATCCACTTCCGGATGCGCTCCTAAGACCGGAATCATCATATGGAGCTATTCCCAGACTGGAAAACCCAAATGGACGTCGATATCATTGAAATTCACTTCAACTCAAATTTATGAAATTCTTCCAAAATGTCAACTTCAATAATAGGCGTCGAAACGCTCCCAGGTCATCCAAAACCCGATTCGGACATATGCCTAAGTCCAAAATCATGATACGAACCTGTTGGAACCTTCAAATCCCGATTTCGAGTTCGTCTACTCAAAAATCACACTTTAGTAAATTCCTCCAACTTAAAGCTTCAAAAATTAGAATTTCCTTTCCAAATGAACTCTGAACTTCCCGAAATTAAATTTCGACCACGCGTACAAGTCATAATACCTGAAGTAAAACTGCTTAGGGTCTCGAACCACTGAATGACGCGCTATAGCTCAAAATGACCGGTCGGGTCGTTACATTCTCTCCCATTTAAACATACGTTTGTCCTCGAACGTGCTAAGAACTGCTCTGGAGTGTGTCCGAAATCACTGTTTAACACCTCGTGCACCTCCCGTGCTACACCTCATGACACGTATTAGTCCTGTTCCAACACTTGCAATGTTGCCACGACGGAAAAGATGTGCAGAAATCCATAACCAACTGTCGAGTCAACAAATTATTGGGTTTCCTCTCTTGACAAGAACCATTACCTCATTATGAACCAAATAACAATATTTTCTCTCTAAATGCTTCATATAAATCTGATCGCACTGATCCCAGGTCCAAAAATCTCGTCGCACCCAGTACAAGTCGTTCTGGCAATAAGCCACCACAAACACAACCAAAGGTCTCATATGATGCCACCATGTGCAGACAATACACAAACTCGAATGTGGTACATAAGGAAAACAAACTCTGGAAAGAACTACTCAACCCACGTAACTAATTAAACAACCGAAAAGGTGTCATGAATCTTTCTCAGAAAATGCGTAATAAAACACACAGAAATAGATATAGGAAACTGTGCTCAACATCACACTGTTACGGCGTGCAACCTAATCCACACATGATACCGTTGCGGCGTGCAACCCGATCCAACCATGATACCCGTGGCGGCGTGCCACCCGATCTAAACAACATATCTGTGGTGGCGTTCCACCCAATCCAACCATATACCTGTGGCGGCATGCCACTCGATCCACATATAATAATCAAAAGAAAACACGTATCGAGCCGTAACGCTTATAGTCACGAAATGCCCGAATATCAACCATAAGCACGCCAAGTGAATAATACAAATCCTGGGGAGACGGGTAGCGCCATACGCTATAAACCGCAAGCACCACTAAGGTGCAATAAATGACCTGTATCTCGGGATCCATCCTGCTCATATACACCACAAACTATTCGGGATCTCAATACGAGCGCAAATAATCAAACTGCCTCACAACCCACATAGTACAATAGAGACTACACGGAAGGGCCGACAACAGAAATAACATCCAAGACTCGAAGACCCCTCCGAAAATAGCGCTACGCCGAAATGAACACATCCGGCCTAATATAGAGCCCACATTCACATTTAGATCCATCCACAGAACTCAAGTCAATTTTGATCGTACCGCACTGGGCTAATAACATTTCAAGGATCCACAACAAATCTTTTTCCCATAATACACAAGAACAACCATCAAATCCGAAACAAACTTCCACAATTCACAACCCAATGAATAGAGCGCCTTCCAGGCCTAAACTCTCACATTAGCGATATTACTAAAATCTCCGTACTTGGTCTCAAATCTTCAATCAATCAAGTGACTACAGGTCACATTTATACCATCTTCCCATGGGACACACTCCCACGACCTTCCGCACCAGGTAACAAGTCTTCACTCCCATTCCACCGACCATACAAATGTTATAAAGCAAATCAGAAATCCACAAATCAGGACGCAAAGCCCCTTACACAGGACATCATTCTCAGGCGTCGCTAAAGAAAATACCAGCTTACTTTAAACATCTGAATTCTTTCCTGCTCATTCGAGCTCGTGACATCCTTGCCAACCCCGAACCGCAACTTTGATCCTCGACTTCCAATTCCCATGTTGCTCACTGCACCTAACTTACCACTACGCAAGAGTACGAGAATTTCATCATAACTCTTGAACTACTAATAGGGTACACACTTCATCATATAAAAACCTTTCACTTAACTCATTTCAGGAGAACCATTGCAACACGCGACTGAATTCCCATCACCGCAGAAAATACAATCCTCAAGTAGTGGTCTAAACCTCCATAACTCTCCCGGGACCCATATACACATAACAGGTCTTAATACTCGAATGCTTCCAAATAAAATCAATTACAGCGGCCTCCAAGTCTCGCACGTACCGCCACACAGCACATGTATATCTTAACACGCTGAAGAAACTGACCATTGCCGCCATCATACCAATTCAACCATTGCTAACTAATCCGACTTCTTCTAATTTACTCTGGACTTGCCTTAGGAATAATAATAGTCCCATTCAAACATAACGAACCCAAATCCGCACTCATCCCGAGTGACCTTATTTCACGAGACCACATTGTCTCAAGACCCACAAACCATCTCATACCCTCCTTGTGCACATATTCGCATCTTCAACCGGTACACCTATCCTGATAATATCTTCATGAATCCGAAGTTACCTTCCCCATTCTTCCAGTGCTACACCGCAGACTGAACATAAGATGGAACACTCAAGCCCCTATCATAACCCACTGCAAAAGCTCGATATTTAACCATACTACTGGCTCGAAATCCTTAGGCACCGCACTTTAATTTTGAACCTACTAGGACCATTATTGAGAGTCACCCACGCTGACTTGTCCCCGAATATAATCAAACTCCAAGGCTCTGCTAGCACATGAACACTTTCTCAAAGAAGCAACCGGCTGAATTCCTTTCCTTTTATATCACATCGACACGACGCATAAACTCTGAGTCTTCCCAAAGCCTGAACACGAATTGACAAGGCCAAATATAGCACACATTCCCCCAAATCCTTTGCTCAAATTACCACTGATGTTTTCTTTCCTTATCCGTAATAACCCACCAATACACCGATAACCAGAAACCGCACACGTTGACAACTACACAATCTAATCATAGACGGTGGGGTTCTCCCACTTAGCTTGAAGCTACAATTACATAACCCTGGGACCCGCCAAGGTTCCTTTTTCCCTATCGACATCAACTAAAAGTCTAACAACGCATTCCAAACTCGAAGTCATGTTGCATCCAAATAAAACCCATGGTCCTAGTCACTGCCCATCACGATTCCCAAATTGCTCTAAGCTTCCCTCAAGGCGTGTGGCTATCCTACCACGGAACCCATATGC
The DNA here is from genome assembly GCA_000715115.1 of Nicotiana otophora. NCBI lineage: Eukaryota > Viridiplantae > Streptophyta > Magnoliopsida > Solanales > Solanaceae > Nicotiana > Nicotiana otophora. The sequence continues at coordinate 82,311 of AWOL01S0127717.1, read as the reverse complement.
TACTCTGCTGCTCTCCCACTTTGGTCAAACCTTCTCCTTTAAGCAACTCCTCGACTTCTACTTTTCACACGTGACCTCCTATCAATTCAACTACCGCAAGACACCTCCCACGTGTACTTCCTCGTCCTTCACTGCCCAATTGTTGCTCCAAACCTGAATCCCTCTCTGTAATATCCGAACATATGAGTCGCCACCAACTCTAAACCTCTTAGAAGATCATCTTTATCGAGCCATCAATACTAGAAGTACCAATTCGATTCCGAAATTGCTACACTCTGTTATCTATGGCAATCGCATCTCATGCGTCATTTCACATCACCCTACCCCGAAGGCAATTTGAAGAAGACCGTAACACCGACGAGCTTAACAAGTTCAATCAAGGACGACGACACCACATCACAGATGAAAATTCCACCACGCTCAAAATACCAAGTCTCGTTACTCCATCAACCCAAACACTCATAGTTCGATTGCCTTTCCTCCGCTGGGAATAAAACACTGGGCCTCTGAATCATGCACTGAGTAAAACCTCCTTTCAAGTCATTCACTGCCTCAACGCATAGACAGGGATCCTACCATTACACAATTACGGTGCAATAATAATGCACGAATCGTCATAACAATCAATGCCAAATCTCAAAACCATAAGAAATATTGATGCTAAGCTGAAACGACAGGACGGCCTTCCGCAAGGCGACGACTCTAGCCCAATCAAATACGCAAGGAGAAATATCATGCACCACATATGTAGTACCATTACAATTCCTCGATTCCCAATTTATAACAAGCGCTTCATGTCGCATAAGATTTTATAGGAAATAAATAACGGTACAAGCCTCAAAAGAATTAATTCACACGATGAGGAATCAAGAAGGGAAGTGCTCCTAACAGCCTTGTAGCCTCTCGAAGATAAGTACAGACGTCCCTGTACCGATCCGCAAGACTCTACTAGACTCGCTCATGACTCGTGAGACCTAAGTGAGCCTAGCGCTCTGATACCATATTGTCACGACCCAAAATCTATTAAAGGTCGTGATGGCGTCGGACACCGCTGTCAGGCAAGCCAATAATAAATATTTAATTTGGTTCTCTTTTTAATATTTTGAAATAATATTTTTCCTTTCATTAAACAATAGAAGATGAAATTTACAGAGTAAATGATAATATTTTTAACAAATTTCAATACAAAACAACTCATAGTCACTCCAAAACCCGGTGTCACAGGTGCATGAGCATCAACTAGGAATGTAAAATAAAATATAGCATTTGTCTGGAATATAAATTTGGACAGGATAAATATAAATACTCTGAAGGAGACTCTGCCGGTTGCGGGTCGTAATGTGGAATGCATCTCACGTAAGTCCCCGTATGTATACACGCCTCTGCTCTTACAAGGCCACTAGTCACATATGTATCTGCACAAAAATGTGCAGCAAGTGTAGCATGAGTACGTAATCAACGTGTACCCAGTAAGTATCTAGCCTAACCCCGGAGGAGTAGTGATGAGGGATCGACATAGACACTCACTAGTGGTCCAATAATATCAAGTACAGTAAATATGAGGCAGAGTAAATAAATGAGGTAAACAAGTAATAAATCACGTGGTACAAATTCCCCCTCTTTACGAGGAACTCAAGCTCTCCATTAGAAATTCCCTCCTTAACCG
>AWOL01S0127717.1:19552-78628 GCA_000715115.1 Nicotiana otophora | reverse complement strand
GGAGCGCATATATATATATATATATATATATATATATATATATATATGTGTGTGTGTGTGTGTGTGTATATATATATATATGTATATGTATATGGTGGATCTCATCAGATAGATCGTCATAACTCAAATCGAGAAAACTCATAGATACACTGGCTTTTTACCAAATATTATGCACGAATTCATGAGGATATGATATAGGAAATGCCGAGGCGTACGACCCGATCCAACATAAAAGCTTAAATTGTGCACTGCCGAGGGTTGAACGGCCCGAACCATAGATACATCTATTAAACTGCCGAGGCGAACGGCCCGATCCCATAAGAGTAAGAAGCTTTGACGGGTCCTTAACCCCACTCACGAATAAACGTGTGAGTTGTAATTTCTTTAACAAAAACCTTTCAACGAAGTATATATATAGCTAAAACATGCCGTAAGAGGAGTAGAATTATTTGGTGACTAATCATGAACTCGTGAAGTCTCTACAATAACAAGTCTAGTCTCAAGTAGTAATGTAAAACAGAGGAATTTAATAGGCGAGAGATTGCTCAAATAATAGAGCTATAGCATGATGTGAACCTAAGCCTACCCAGACAATAACAGGAATGTAGCTATGTACGGGCTCTCGTCACCTCGCGCGTACATAGCCTCCCACAACAAGTAGCACACATCAATATATAATACCTAGGGATAATTTCCCCCTCACAGAGTTAGACAGGAAACTTACCTCACTCCGACGTTCCAAATTCGGCTCCAACACCGCCCTAACACCTCGAACCGGTGACCGCCGATCCAAAACTAGTCAAATAAGATGCAGCCCAATCAAAATATACTCTAATACTCATAATTAATCAATTTATAATAATTTCCAACTCCGCTCGAAAATTTAATAAAATTACCATCGGGCCCACGTGCCCGGATTTCGAAAATTTTCGAAGATAAACTTTACCCATAACACCACGAACTCAAATATATAATTTATTCCAAATTCCCAGTCCAATTTCGTGGTAAAAATTCAAAAATATCAATGTCTAGGTTTTCTTCAAAATCCCAAAATGAATTTTCAAGCCTAAGTTCGTATATTTAACTCACAAGTGGTAGAAATCACTTACTTCATTATGGACAATGAAAATGGTACTCCAAAATCATTCCAAGGTCGGCTCTCATAGAGGAAATGAAATGAAAATGGCCAAAATCCCGTTTTATAAAACACTCACTGCCCAGCGATCTTCCCACCTGCGGTGCTAGGTCCGCTTTTGTGGAGGCCTTCAAGCCCAGGGAGGGCCGCTTCTTCGGATATGAGCCAACTTCTGCGGTTCCGCTTCTGCGGCAAGCGTGTCGCTTCTGCGCCCAGTCCCGCACATGCGCCTTTCCTCCTCGCACCTGCGCATTCGCGGGTGCATACGAAATTCCGCACATGCGGTCCCTGGCCAAACACTTCAGAGCCGCTTCTGCGACCAAACCCTCGCACTTGCGGGCTCGCACAGGTGCGGTTACACCAGAACTGATGCAACCAGCAGCCCTTTTGAGTTTCCAACTCAATCCGCGCATCGTCCGAACGGCATCGGGGGCCCCCGACGCCCCGTCCAAACATACCATCAAGTTTGAAATCATAAAACGGACTTGTTCGAGCCTTTAAATCACATCAAACAACATCGAAATCATGAATCGCACTCCAATTCAAGCTTAATGAACTTTAGAACTTCAAACTTCTATATTCGATGCTGAAACCTATCAAATCATGTCTGATTGACCTCAAATTTTGCACACAAGTCACATTCGACATTACGGGCCTACTCCAACTTCCAGAATCGGAATCCGACCCCGATATCAAAAAGTTCACTCCCGGCCAAACTTCTTAAAATTATCCAAATTTTCAACTTTCGCCCAAATGACCCCAAAATGACCTACGGACCTCCAAATCCATTTCCGGATGCGCTCCTAAGACCGGAATCATCATACGGAGCTATTTCCAGACTCTGAATTGCAAACGGGCGTCGATATCATTGAAATGCACTTCAACTCAAATTTATGAAATTCTTCCAAAATGCCAACTTCCATAATAGGCGTCGAAACGCTCTCGGGTCATCCAAAACCCGATCTGGACATACGCCTAAGTCCAAAATCATCATATGAACCTCTTGGAACTTTCAAATCCCGATTCCGAGGTCGTCTACTCAAAAATCACACTTTACTCAATTCCTCCAACTTAAAACTTCCAAAATTAGAATTTTCTTTTCAAATCAACTCCGAACTTCCCGAAATTAAATTCCGACCACGCGTACAAGTCATAATACCTGAATTGAAACTGTTCGGGGTCTCAAACCGCTGAACAATGCGCTAGAACTCAAAACGAGCGGTCGGGTCGTTACATAAAGAATATTAATTGTTTGAGCTTTTTTTTCTTACTTTGGTAAAAATAAATATAGATAGAAAAAATATTTGAAAGTACTTTGAATATTGTTATACTAAAATTAGGACATAAAAATGATACTTTTCATTGGCTAACAACAATCTACTACCTATTCTAAGCCGTAAATTTTCTTTTTCTAAAAAAAGGAAAGGTTTTGTTTAGTTTTTTTCATGCTTATAGCATACGTTAGGCCTCATCACATAGAAGTTTAAACAAGAAATATTTAATATATATAATTTTAGTTGATTTGGAACTCCTAAATATTAGGAAAATAATGCACAAAATTTAGTTGATTTAGAATTCCTAAATATTTGCAAAATAATAAAATTACTATTTTGTCTAATGTGAAATCTAATCTTAAAGGGTAAAAAAGGCGAACAACATTTCGCTATGGCCTCGTTCCTCTGAAGCTAATAGATTTGTGCCTCTGAAGCTAATCGTCGTACAACTTATCAATTTATTAAGTAACATTATTTTATCATGATTAAGTAATTAATTTATGAAAAAATAATATCTTTTAATCATGGTCAAGTGATAAAAATATATATAGAAAACATTTTTTGGTTAGTGTAAATATCTTGTGTAAGTAGGAGTGTACATAGGTCGGGTTGGTTCGGATTTTTTAATTACCAAACCAAACCAATTGTATCGGGTTATTAAATCTGAAGATCAAACCAAACCAATAAAAGTCGGGTTTTTAAATTTCGATTTTTCTCGAGTTTTCGGATTTTTTTCCATAAAGTCTTCATAGTACAAATCATAGAATTTGTGCTCCAAATATTTCTTTAATCTTAGTAAGACAGAACTATATAAGGTGTTTTTCAATAAAATAACATAAATATGAGATGATTCATGGCATTGTACTAAAATATTCAACAATAAAGATAATAAAATCGCATAAAATAAATATTAGTATTAATAAGCTATAATAAAAACAAAGATAATTTAAAATTAATAATAAGTTGCTAAAATAAGTACGACTAATAAGTAATATTATTTACATGACTAAACACTAAAAGAAAAATAAGTTATGCATTTTATCTAAATCATGAAAAAGCTAAAAAAATAGACATCCAACACTATTTTCATTCATATATAATACAATTGAATTGAATGTCTTTTATTGCATTAGTATTGATTTGATTTTGGTTTAGAATTTATTTGAGTTACTAACATTTATGGACTATAAAACTTATTGAAGCATCCAAAAATTATAAGTGCAACCTTGAAATAATACGTTAAAAGATAAAACTATGAAAAAGCTTAAGAAATATTTATAAACTACACTACAATAAATATTTTTATGTATTATTTAAAACTTCTATACATATAATGTCGGGTTGGTTTGGTTTCGGTTTGACTTTTTTTAGTTAAAACCAAACCAAATCAAATATCGTCGGGTTTTTTTTCCAACACCAAACCAAATCAAACCAAATTATAATCGGGTTTTTTTTCGGTTTGACTCGAATTATCGGGTTGGTGCGGTTTGTCGGTTTCATTTGTACACCCATGTGTGTAAGTAACATCTTAAGGTATACTTTCCTTCTTGTATATCATTTTACTTTTTTCCGTTCTAGTTTTAGGTGTTACTTATTCAAATTTAACCTAATTTTCGGGTTTAACTATCATTAATTAATTTTGCCTAAAAGAAAGGTAATTTACTTCATTCGATTTGTTGATCCCTAATCCTGCATATATTGTTTAACACTTTAACTATACACAAATAAAGTAGTATAAAGTGCTCTTCTTAATTTCTAAGTTGAAAACACATTAAAGAGTCAAACAAAGACTATGGAAAGTTCTCTTAACTTATTCTATTGATCTATTTCCATGGTCATAATAATTCCAAAAAGAATGCCTAACTAAAAAGGCTATTAGATACAAACTTTAAATCCAGATTTCGTTATACTCATCATTTAATTAACAAGTGTAGAATTATCAGCAAATTAGTGGGAACACTTTGAAATAAGTATATAAGACCTTGAGAAGATTGACAATGAGAGAGTATGATTGGATGTTGACTAACTCCTGCTTATAGAAAATGGAGAAGTTCACCAACTCAGTATTATTAATTGAATTGGTATTAATCGGACGCAATTTTTTTTTTCTGGTTTTAGATTTAAATAAAAAGGGAAGGGAAGAAACAGCTAAAGTTAGTGTTATGACAAAAAGATGAGTATCAATAATATCATGATTTTTAATATACTTGGCCAAAGTAAACAGAACGAGAAAAAAAATGAGTATAATTTAACTTGTTACAGTTTACATGTTCGTCACCTCCTCACCACTACGAAAAGGTGAGTCTCAATCTCTCAGTCTCTCTTTTTTTTTTTCCTTTTCTTTTTTCATAATTATTTTTATATATAATTTTCTTTTCTGGTGGAGTGGGGCAGTTTTTGGGATGCTAGCAAGGAATTGGAAGGATCGTGGAAATTTGCAATGACATGCATGCAAATTTTAATATTTAGAAATAAAACACTTTTTTGTTCTTTATCTTATATTATATGTCTCTATTGCTAGCTTAATCATTATCAAATACTAATAGAATCTTTCACTAATGCCAATTAGTTTCATTTTTTTTCAATCATTGGTATCCCTTCGAGCTCACACATTGTTAACTAATTTTGCATGTATCCCTTCAAGCTCACATATCACTTGTGTCCCCAACAGCAAAACTAATCTATAATGCCAGAATTTAAATCAAATAAATCAAAATACAACGAAAATATATCCGGTATATTCTCACAAGTACAAGTGAGATCTGGGGAGGGTGGTATGTACACAGATCTTATTTCTACCTTGCGAATGTAGAGAGACTGTTTTCGGTAGACAGTCGGCTCAACGAAAGCAAAATTACATCAGTTATGACAAAGAACTACGGAAAGAGAAACATTAACAACAGCCAGGAAAATAATATAACCGAAACAAAACAAATATCATGTAATGATAGTGATCTAAAAATCAAATAAACCAAGATATACAAGTAAATGAACTACTCCAAATTTACATGTAACAATGCTGCTATTTCACACCGAGAAATTATTACTCATACCTATCACAAATGTGTAGTACAAATATCAGTGTCATTAAGGAGCCCCAAATTAATCACAACAGAAATTCTAACTCCTAATTTTGGAGCCATTAGAAGGAACAAAACCTTCAAAAGTTAGTCAAACTCCTATTTATGCTACATCACTAATATGATAGAAACCTTAGCTAATATTCCTAGCCAATATAGGTAACACTAATACCAGAACACATCACAAGAACCTTTGTACATTTCTTCATAACAAATTCCTACTAAAGTCCCAACCTCAAGTCCAATTCCAATCCTGAAATAGATGAATAAGAAGCTGAAGAATCATCTTGATCATCTCCTGAGATTGTAACAGGAGGAAAATTGAGATCCAAATTAGCAACATTATTTCCCTGCACCTTCGGATTGACAATGACAGCTCGCGTTAAGTCTGATTCTGCAGCTGATATTGTTGTTGTTGTTGCTGTTATTTCGTCCCCGAGTTTTTCCCCATGACACCTTTTGTGTCCTCCCAAAGCTTGTCCACTTGAAAAAACTCTCAAACATATACTACACTTATGTCCCAATACCATCAACCTCTTGTTATCATTGCTAATTGTATCTTCACTATCACTGCACATAATTCCCATATTGCCCTCTTCTAATTGCTGGCTACATTCCCCATAATTTCTTGTATTTGCAAAACAACCCTTGACATTCTTGTGAGTTGCCCTATGTCCCCCTAATGCCTGGTGTGAACCAAATACCTTCTTGCAACTTGTGCACTCAAATTTACAACAATTATTATTCTCTCCAGAAGAAAATGTCCCAGATTCAATTACACCCTTTTCTCCAACCCCTCCATCTATAACCATGTGATCAACGTCCCTAACAACGTTGTCATTTTCCAACACCACATTACAAGGAGTACGAGGCTGTCCATTAGACAATAGTAATAAGCAGTCGGCAATTTCATGATCCTCGTCAGTTAGTAAAAGGGAACAATTGGGGGATTGTTGGGGAAATGAAGAATGAATTGGTCGTTTTAAATTGGGAGGGTTAATACCACGCCATTGGCGTTCAGGGTGACAACGCATGTGACCAAAAAGGGCTTTCCATGACCAAAATTTCTTGCCACATTCAGTACAAGGCCTAGTAATTTTGGGGGCATTAGAGTCTGGTGGTTTCTTGGCACATTTAGGCTTAGTAATAACACCCGAAGTACTAGGATTAGTACTACTGATTCTAAAGGAGTTATCATTAATTCTTAACAATTTGCTTCTTTTCTTTCTGGGATTTTGAGGTTTGTACCTGACATTTGTCTCAAACATGGTGAATCTCCTTGATGCTTCTTCTTCATAGGTTTGATCATCGCCAATTACGTGACTCTGTAGAACAAGGGGGGGTTGAATAAAATCTGAAATAGTAGTGCAATAGGTGTTTTGGTTGTCCATATTTCTTTGATTTTCAAGAAAAGGTGAAGGACACTAGTAGTTTTACTTGTGTAAATGTTTACAGTTAAAAGAGAAGAGAACGGTTTAATTGGTGTTTGGGTGCTGTAAGAAAGAGGGGATAGAGGTAAAGAGCGGTTACGCTGGTGCTGTAAGAAACAGGGATAGAGGGAAACAGCAGTTACTCGGAATTGGGGAGAAAGTTTGTTAAATGGGGCAGGTCATTATCTCTCACAATTACCACCCATATAACTCAACATGGGCGTATGCTCACATAAAAATTACTACAAATAAACATTATAGTAATAATTTATAGTATTTAGTGATAACATCGAAGTTACTATTATTTTCTCTAGTGTGGCTATGCTTAATTTGCGTAGTGAAAATAATATGTTGTACTCCCTCCGTTTCAATTTATGTGAACTCATTTGACTAGGCACGGAATTTAAGAAAAGAGAGAATGACTTTTGAACTTGTGGAGTAAAATGAAGCACATATATTTTGTGTGGCTATAAATCATTGCATAAAGGTAAATTGTTTCCAAATAAGGAAATATGTTATTCTTTTTTACACGGACTAAAAAAGAAATAGGTTACGGAGGGAATATATAATTTAAATTAAGTTAATTATTATTTCAAGGATCGAGCATATGTCATTAGCTACTATTTCTTTTCAAACATCTTAACCAATTTTTCTTTTAGTATGTGAAATCATGGCATGATTATTGATTCAACCAATTTTAACTGGCTCAAACTTGATCCAACAGCCTATTTAACCGCCCTAAAAACCGACTCTACGGCACTAATTATTATTATTATTATTATTATAATTATAACAAGAACAAGAACATTCAAATTATCTCATATGTAGCATCTCAAGCCAAACAGATCCACGTGAAAAGTGATTCGAGTATTCTCAAGCCAATTGATACATCAGGCTACATGTAGCATCATCAACCAAGAGCTTTCTCCTCAAACTTGCTCATTAGGCGAAACAACAGCGCAATCAATTGAACAGAAAGTAACAGCCAACAAGTTGATCTGAACCAAACTCGAAAACGCTGGTACACTTCTGAAATTCTCACCCAAACTCCTTTATCATCCCCCANAGGAAAAGCTGTGATTGAGAATTAAGTGGTCTTCGGAACAAGGTAAGTGTTGTGTCTAACCCTGACTTGAGGGAATTAGGAACGTTAGATTACTTGCTAAGTGAAATTCAAGTGAGTGCCGTATATGTGAGGTGAACAGAAAAAAAAAAAAAAAAGACATTACATTTTCCTTAAAGGGGAAAAAAAGATTTTACAAGGATGTTAGTGGTATTTTTGATGCAGTAACGTGTTATCAGAAAATCGAGTCACTTTGCTATCAACTCCAAAAATGGCCAGCAGTTCTCTGTATCTTTCGCTTGTAACATAGATCTCACCCAAAAAATAAAGGTCTCTGTATATATGGCCTGGTAAAGAAAATCCTCTGTTGTTACTGTTAAAGTGTGTCGTTAGTCCAATACATGTAGCACATGTTCATCTCTCATTTGGAGCCTCTACCGCATCCTGTGAGACACAAATAATAGAAATAGTCACAGGATAAATCGGAAGACGCACGTCAAAAATGGTAATCCAATTGAGGGATATTGAACCAAGTACAATGTATAGAGATATGTTTACCTCAACTTCCTGCAAGAGTAGTTCAAGTTCAACTTGTATTTCAGAGAAGCTGGGTCTATCACTCGGAATGGCCTCCCAACACCTCTGCATCAAGTCTAGCAGCCTCGGGTGTGCATTCTCTGGAAGCTCTGGTCGGAGGCCCTAGGAGACAACATAATAGAGTCAGACTCAGAGACGAGTTAGAGTGAAATGTAACAGATGGCACGGGAAAAGTATCATCTGACTTTGCAAGTGTTCCTTCTTTCCTAAAGTCAGTATCCTTAATTAATATCATAATGGCTATACGAGCAATCATGCACATAATATAGATATTGCATGCATCGGTATTTGGCCCATGAATGTTATCTAAATTCCAACTATGCACATCCACTCGAGATCCAAGGACGTAGGACTGTTTAAAGGACTTGGAACTTTACACCTGCAGGAAAAATCTAGCTATGCACACTATCATTTAGATAAAAGGAATCTCACTTGTTCTTAGGGGTTCATAAAACATTGTTAGCATGTAATGAGGCTAACATTAACCAACTATACAGCACTACACAAAACTTCATATCTGTTTTAAGTTTTACAGCACAAATATGCAAGGAGCCCTTCCACTCCCGAAATGCGAAGCCCTCAAACGCCTAAAATAACAGACTAGCTTGCTTAACGGGAAAATATAATTCACAACATGCTCCACGTGCTAAAAGCAAATTGCAATACAGACCTGTCTCACTCCTAGAGCAGCTTGTAGTGGGGTCATGGTGTCATATGGAACCTGTAGCATCAAAAAGTACATGAATCAAAGGAGGCACAACCTTAGCTTCTGATGGCCATCATGTGACTTCTTTCATGAGTAGTCAAATACCTTTGCTGTTACAAGCTCCCAAAGAACAATAGCAAAACTAAACACATCTGCTTTCTGATCGTATGGCTGATGATTGATGACCTAAAAGGAAAAGAAAAGTTTAATAGACCAAGCATGCAGTAGCAGACAAGATACTTATGGATGTGGTAATGTACTTCATATATGTTAGACACCACAAACGCAGCCCTTGGTCTTAATTATCTATCATCAAACAGGGCGGAGAGAGACAAACAAAGCACATAGGCTCTTCCATCATAGAGAAGCATGGAACCACGAGCGAGATTTTGTGCAGGACTATGGAATAATGCCTCATCTTAGGAAAGCCATATTATTACAAAACTCTGAATAATCAATCCTAGAAACTTCATGGCTATAAGCAATTTCAGAAAATTACAGCTTAAAACTAGAAGAGCCCAACTGATAACGGCTGCATGTAAAGGAGTATTAGTACCAATGAGCAGACTTCCCAAGTGTCTCGAGCACCCTTGTACAACCATGTCATTTTTCTTTTAATTGTTGTACAACTATGTTATGTTATGCAACAAACAAAAACAAATAGGAAAGTGAAAGTTAATTAATACTGTCATAAAAGCATTAGAATCCGATATACAAGTAAAGATTTAATGAGATTCAGAAGGAAAAAAAAAGAAGGATCTTTGGAGCATTTAAAACTATGCACTAAAAAGGACGAGAAGCTCAAATGGTTATCCGAACTGGGGGTTAAAAATATTATCAAAATCAGCATATACGAATCATTGTTTTTCCACTCAAGCAGCTGCAAAGAGAACTTCCAGCAGCACAACAAGTTAGGCAAGTCCTTCTATTTGACTGCCGAAATCAAGTGGGCTCCATTCACAACAAAATCACTTGTATGTTTAACTGGCTTATCAGGGTACAGATGCATATCTGATATTCCGTACTGAATCAAATAATTCACAAATTTAGCAGAGAAAATAGCCGGACCTCAGGGGCCATCCATCTATACGTTCCAGTCTCAGCTGTCATGACACCCCCCTTATTTTGGAAACGAGCAACACCAAAATCTGCCACTTTAACAACCTTATCACAGATTATAAAGTCAATCAAAATAGGCGTGGTGTAGATAATGCAAAACGTAAGCAAATAAAATAGGTAGGCATTCAAATCATGAGCAATTAAAAAAGAGAAACAAATTGATGGAAGAATTAATTCTCGGTAAACATGACAGGTGTGAAGATCCATAAAAATTCAAAAGCTTGCGTTTTTACAGTGAGAATCCTGCTCTTTCCTCAATAGTAACAGTATGAATTCATTATGAAAAAATCTCAAATAATAGGACATTCCTTTTCAATCCTTTATAATACAGCCAATCCCATTAAAACATAGTACCAGTTGAAGCGAACCTCCAGTCCAATAGAGTAAGCACTGAACATAGCAGTTCTTTGAAAAGTAGAAACTGAAGAATTAAATCGATGTATAATCTTTAATTGAATAATTTTAGAAAACAATGGAATTTCCATATTAATCGAGTATTTCTTCTTTTTAATATTTGGAAAATATTTTTGGCGATTCGAATTTTTTAACATTATTTGTTTTATTAGGACTAATGTCTATTTCTGGAGTTACTTTCTGATGTTGAAGAATTAACGAAAAACGTTGATTTATGACCAAAGGAAAGTGGACTCGGTGCTCATGAAGTCATGTTGTAGCACGATTAAGGATGAAATTACTTCATTGTTTGCACAACTTACATTGTTCGCATCCATAAGTAAATTTGCTGTCTTCAGATCCCTGTGAATGATATTATTTTGATGCAAGTACTCCATTCCTTTGCAGACATCAATTGCAAAGCTTAGCAATTGTGAGAGTTGTAATATGACATGGTTTTTATGCAAGTAGTCGTACAAGCTCCCACCAGACATGTATTCTACAAACAAGATCAGCATTAACACAAGAATAAGTCAATAAATATTATTTTCATCAGCTGACTTAAGTCCCACATATACCTTTGAAAAAAAGTCATCCACGGTATATTAATATTTCAAAAGGAGAGCGTTATGAGCACAACCTTGCATTGATATGAAAAAAACTGTGAAAACATATACATGCAACGGACATATACATGCAACGGACCACGTTTCGCATTTTTTTCAAAAGCATTCAACAGCTATCAATCCATCATCAATTAACCATGCTAGTCAGGGTTGGAAATATGAATCCTCTATATATTACACTCTATTTGGGAAAACCTCAATTCAATACTGGTGAGTAATTTGTCCTTTAAGCAAAATTAGGAGTTCTCTAAAACTAAATTTCCTCTAAATCACACGTATCCCAATCCGAACGTCATGTAAGTATAACAACAATAACTAGATGGTACAATTAAATTAAAAAAATAAAGTACAGAAAAAATTGCAGCAATGAACGACCAAACACACTCTTCAGTTTACTGCCATGCAGCTGAGAATGTACAACTTCGATAAGGACAGCCAGAAGGCCATGGCATGAATTTACCCATGAACTGATTATAATCATAGTCTCGAAGAGACCACACAACTGTTTGCCCAGCACTAATCATACCTGTAACTATGCACAGATGAGGTGACTCTGTGCATGCACCAATGAAACGAACAACATTTTTGTGCTGAACTTGCCTGTATGCAATAAGATTAAATCGTAAGATCGTGAAGGAGTATCTGAGAGGTGGTAACACTAATATAGTCATATGCACACAAAATATTACAACACACGTAATATTAATAATCATAACACATCTCTTTATAAAGCCCGATTTGCATCGTTATACTTTGTATCATAAAATTGTGTTAGTACCAGTATCACCAAGTAACAAATGTAACTAGCATTTGAAGAATATAATATACAGAAATACACATAAGGAGGATCATGTATCCATCATATATATGTTTGGAACTTTTTTCTTGATTTACACGCCAAGGAATGCTCTAGTACTCTTAGTACCTTACCCCACAAGTCTTCAACCTGGAATTAACTTCGAGTTTGGTCTCCAAGTTAATAAAACTCCTCTAGTAGGCAACACAATGCACAGGACAAGGATGAAGCAACACAGTAAGTTTTGTGTCATCCCCAAGACTAAATAAGCTTCATACAACATAAGAGCTTATATCACTCACCTCAAAATTGCTACTTCTTGAGCAAACTCATCTTCCAATGTGTCATTCAAATGCTCAGATCTAATGAACTTGATTGCAATATCCATACCAAGATACATCCCATGATACCTTCATATGAGTAAAAGTTTAGAAGATAAGGGAGAGAACAAAGTTCCTATAAAGCTGGGAACCCAGAATTCATGCAAAACCACAGAAATACAATCCAAAACTCACAAATCGCCGCAAGATCCGGAAGCAATTCTCTCCCCAATCTTCAGTAATCTTCTATCAATTTCCCAATCTTCAGGTTTTGATCGTGCGAGTATATACTTTTCAACAGCTGACTTTGAATGAGACGAACCAGACCATGATCCCTGTGTCATCCAGAAAATATGCTCATTACAACTTGGTAAATAAATTACATCATACTAATGAGCTTCAACAATACAACAACAAAGTAGATTCTGAGGAGATTCTAATCACGGTATCCATCACATATCAACTAGAAGGAAATTGATGATGGCTAATTGGAAATGAAGCTCTCAAGATTATAGCAGCTATATCATCCAAATAAATATGATACCATATAGGTGTTGTTTTAAGTTACCCATGGCCTACTTCTTTACAAGATAAGTTTCCTTTTCAACGAAGTTACTAATGGCCTAGCCTATGCCACCCTAAGTAGGAAAAGGCTACATCAGTGGAACTTAAATTACTGAAACTTTTTGTCCTTTTCCGTTTAGGGAGATGGCATATGCAACTAGCAGCACGCCTTGAAACAATAGGAGCAAGTTCCTTCCCATGAGCTTTCATAAATTTCCCCTCTTATGCCTATTAATGTAGGAATCTCTAGTCTTTCTGTTAGAGTATCCAAAAGGGATATTATAGAAAAGATTGAGACGGTACCAGCACGGGCTTGAGGCGGAACTTCTCCAGATAATAAAAAAAGCTTCTGAAACATAAACCAAAAATCTTCCCCCCTATTAACTCACATTTATCTAGTGCAGTTATATTCTAGAAATCAAATGATTATTATCCTTTTTTAAATAAGCTCAAATGATTATTATCCTCGGAGAGCTGAATAGCAACAAACAAGCAACCCCAAAACAATTGATTATTTATTGGAACTCCACAGAAAAAGCATAAAGGGTTAACTGAATAACATCACAACAAGAAGAAACCAAAACTAAATCACCTCAAATCTGGAAATTGCTTTCCCCAGTTCTTTATGCAAAGCCTTCGTATCCTGACCATAACATGGCAAAGTCAGCAACTTTTGTACACAGCACAGACACCTGCCATGCAAGAAATATAATCACAATGCTCACTTTCACTGAGGTTTACACTACCCTGTATTGACCATATGGAAGGTTTTCCTCGTGTATCGGTGTGTGTGTGATTTTTATATTTTCGAAGAGCAAGATTTCCTTATATCTCATGATGATTAACCACAACAATACCAAGACATTATTCAGCATACTTATAAGACTTTAGGGACAGAAATAGTAAATTGAGAGCCTAAATAAGAGCATAATCACAGAGCCCCTAAATCATTTGTTCTTTTAAGTTTAAACCCCAAAAAGATCTATCGAATTAAGAGCTATTACCGGAAACACCAAAAAAGGAAGTGGCCATGTGAAATGATATAAACAAGATGTCAGAATCTGTACATCAAACCTAGTAGAAACATGGTGAGCAACACTAAGCATACCTCAACAGGCCATCCATCCACCACAAATACATCTAATGAATACCCATCAGTTGTTGAGAACACATGAGCTTCTCGGATGTTAAGCCCTATATCAGAAAGTAAAGCAGAGAGCTAGAGTAGGAAAGTAGTCAGTTAGAGAACATGAGATAACATTAATCAGGGCAAAAGAAATATAAAAAAATGAATTCTCACATCCATTTCATCATAACATTATGCAAAATTGCCGGGATATATGCATTCAAAGAGGACTTTTAGCATGAAGACAAAAATATGAAAATGAACACAAGACAAACCATCAGAAGTGTTGTATTCGGAAAAGCCCAGAAACCAGGCATAATCGAATGTTTATAAGTGTTTATATCGGATCAAACCAAAAAATTATTGTACAGAATGAAAGATCCAGAAGCAAAATGTTGAAGTTTGTTGCCTTCTCAAACCTAAAAGCTAGCTCATGAGGTGAAAATTGCCCAAGACCATATAAGGAGACAACAACCTATTCCCTAGGCCAATGTGCCCCTACTCCCAAGAAGTTGTNATCAATCCATCTCAATCTACAAAAAGCATTGCCTTGGGCATGCAACCCAAAAAGATAGAAAGACCGCTCGCTCGAAGAAAACTCTTTTAGAGCCTGGTACCAGCCAAGCCCCCTCGACTCGGCAACAAGAGTCGGTTATGGAATAGCCTTTTAGTCGGCTTTCTCGTTCTTAAGGACTTTCTGGCCGGTAGGCTTTATAGCGGACCTGCCTTGCTGACAGCTAGGATATTACATATATAGTTGCGCTTGCCTTCACTTAGAAACTCTACGCCCCCTATTAGAGTAAGGCATGCTCTCGAAACTAGATTCACTCGTTCTTGTCTCCAGCGATTAACCTATTCCAGAGCAGTCTGGTGATTAGCCTATCCCGCACTACTCGAAGCCTTCGTAAACTCATTGTCGGTTTCTATCGTAGTGGAGGTTGCTGTGAGGAGATCCTTGTGCCAGTGAAGATTGCTTCCAATGATCGGGAAATAAAAAATACAAAAAACATTGCTATATTTCCAACACTCCGGATAGGCGGAAGGATCTATGTCCATCCCCAACTTCCTTTCAATCCACATCGGAAAATTTAGGCTTTCTCTACTGGGAGTCATCAAAGGAGGAATGGGCATACGCTGGTTCGATAAGCCAAGGAAAAACAACCACCGCTTGGTTTTGACACTCAAGCGACCCGCCCTGCTAAAGAAGATCGATGCAAAGGTTAGATTTCACCACCTCTATCTACCCAACTAGTACTATTTGATCTAAAAAAATCCAACCTGGAAACTTTCTCTCCCCCAGAAAACCCTCTATCCCCAAGCCCCTTTACTAGGTTGGGCAAGCTTTGATGCCCCTACTCCCAAGAAGTTGCTGGTCGGGATCGTGGAACTATCGCTCGAGAAGTAAGAAGCTGATCCTTGTTTGGTCATAAGGATAATAGTTCTTCTTAGGTCAGGGGCGGCCGGACAGGGGATTACCCGCGATTGGTAATGGCATAACCAGAAGAGGAGTAGGGGAGACAAGGTTAGGCGCTGGTTAGCGCAGCGCATCTGTTTCGGGTACAGAGGCGACGAGGGGTGCTAACCCAACCACCCAACCCAGCAGGTTAGGGGCAGGCCGGCCATAGGTTCGAATCCTGCCACCTTTCTTGTGGATCAGCCTGTGGTTACCGGATGATGGGAATAACAAAGGGACAATCTAACCATCCTTCCTCCACACGCCCAATCCTGATTAACTAGAGCGTGGAGAACATGACATGGTGACCCAACATTGGGTAAACCAAGAATAGTGATGAGTGCGGCTCTGGTATCATATTGAAGTGTGTGGCCATTTCATCTGAAAGCTTAAGGCCAGTCTAACTATGATACCATGTTGAAGTGTGAGCATACTTTCTTAATTATATCTTCAACATAAAGCTTTGTTTCCTTTAAAAGTTCATTGCAACGCAAACCACAGCAATGGATGAGAATTAACTAAAATAAGAAGAGAATATAGTAAAAAGTCTTTTAGAACTTCTATTAAACTCAAGCTGTATTACAAATTTCTTACAAAAGGTCCATCAGCTAGCAATAGGAGTTGGTCAATGAATTAACATGCTACAAACACTTCTATGTGATCTCCCCCTTCAGTATTCCACTTAGGCACTTACAGCAAACACAGCTAGAGATAACAGAAAACAACATCAAAGAGCAAGCAATCGAACTGAGCAGACCTTCAATTAAGTATTCTAGATTAAAAAAAAAAAAAAAAGTTCTAGGTATATGAACCCTCTTATGGTTACCTGACTAAGAAGCTTGGGTTTGTCAATGGTAGAAAAGATAACTTCATGGATTGGAATATGCGAAATGTCATGCCTGCACTACAATTACTGGTGGTCAACTACTGAATATATTGCAGGTACTTGCAATCTGCTTTTTGCGATTCAGATGTTAGAAACATTACAGCTAAAAGCATAACATACAAAATCATTGCCAACATCCTATAAACTTTCAATAATTATAGAATAGCCATTAGACTTACGCAATGACTAAAACGCACTGAAGTCAGAAGAAAATAGAAGTGTAGAGGACAAAGGTTGAAGAAGCAGCGAAAAAGCTTGGAAAGAAACATAAGAAAGCAAGACCTGTCAGTATTTTCTGCAGATACTGACAAAGCATGAGCCTAGTATTGTTGATCCTTTTTGTGGCTTAAATGATCCACACCACAAGTTTTTAAGCAAACGGAAGATGCAAATTGTGGCCGATCAAAGTAGATGGATTTATTTGCATGCTTTAACAGCAAAGAGACTTTGACTAACAATATGATTCTACAAGTGATTTTGGCATTACAAATTTGCTTAAACTTAAATGCTTGATTTACCTTTCAGATTAGAACAATTAATTCTCCCTCTATGTAGCACAATTCACTTTTTGAGAATCACATTCATATTCGGACGCAGTTTTCTCTAATGACCACGATTTTCTCATTCAACAATCTTGGATGCATAAGTACTCAATAAATGAAAACTTGTTTTAAATCAACATTACATGCAGTATTTGGAATATTGCAAATACTACAATTCAAGTTAAATAAATGCTAGACCTAAATTTTTCAGAGAAACTTTCAGATTCATAACAAAATTTACCATTACTAGATTATCCTCCGTTTTCTAGAAGCGTTGCTACTTATAAAGTAAATTTTAAAAATAAAAAATAAAAGACAAATAGAGAGGAGAAATAATCATAGAAGTTTGCTCTGAAACTACCTTCTGATAGAATCTTCTGCCGGAATTTCTTCTTTGCCATTGAAATTCTGTCTAACTTCCAAATTTAGGTCTTCAAGCTTAGAGCAAGTTTCAAAGTCATTCACATGTTTCCTGTATTTTGTTAAGCAGCAATGAGAAGGCAGATGAAAGAAAGTTAAAGCATATTAGTCTATCGGTAAAACTAAGTTCCTTGTCAAAATAAATGACCAAGTAAAAGTTGTCAAACTTGTAGAATTTACCTTATCCCTTCATTATTTAAGCTGCCACCTGGCTTTTGAGTCGGAAGATCATTGAACTCATGCTGACCTTCTACATCGTCGGATCTAGTCCAATAATTCTGTCAAGCAAAGCAAAATGGAAAACAGGTGCCATGTGTATTATCCATAGAGATTAAATCAAAGAAAAAACCAATTTCTAGAAGAAACTTACACCTATTAAGACTATAAAGTTTGAAATAAAGAAATATGCAATGCAATGAAACATAACGTAATCTACAAAGAGCAAGAATCCATCTGTAATATATATCCAACATGACGTAACTATGATCTTGCCAGATTATTTTACTAATAGATACCTAATTCCGATGGCATATAAACAATGATTCAACCGAGTCTTTATCTGTCTTTTATAGAGGATAATTCAACTATAATACGTAGAACTGAAGGAAAGATTCAGATGTAAAGCTATGTATCCTTTAATTAATGAAGAAAACAGCCCAAAGGTCGTTGAAACCATGCTAACAACAAAATGCAGATGAACATATAATGGCTGAAAACTTAATACTGGAGAATCTAGCCAAAAAAAAAAATGAATCAACAAAACCATCGCGTGAAATGATCAAATCAAAAAGAATAGTGATCTTAAGGGTGCGTATAGAAAAAGATATACAAATAATAGATACTTAAATCAGATGGCATATCAACAATCATTCACGTCTGAAACAACACATAAAGCAATCAAATCAGTAAAAGAGAGAATCACGGACGCATGTGAGAAAGAAATTGACAATGATTAATGAAGGAACTTTAAAGCTACAAAAACAACTACAGCAATTAGGAAAAGCACAGAATACACTTAAACAGCCCAGAATCCACCAGCAATATCAGATGGCATCAAAGTGGTAGTAGACTTGCAGCTATACGATAAATGGAGTTCGTACCTCTAAATATCGGACATGATAAGCAGGCTGATTATCGGGATCTTTTGCTCTAACAAGAATCTTCTGATGCAACAACACATCTTCTGCTCTATCCATATTAATATCCAACCCATAACTGAAGCATCAAAGATACTGTTAAATAACTAGCAGACTTGGTTCACCAACACAATTCAAACTCATGGCGTGCGCCTACAAAACATTACGTGTTGTACTACCTTTATCATTAAACCAAAGCCCAGAAGATAGTTTAAATTATTTAACATGCTGTAATCTGACTTTCCTAATCAAATTACTTTATTAATCACAAAACAGAGTTCAACTATTATACAGAAAAAACATAGAGCTAATAAATTTATTGAATACTTTAATCAAATATCATAAATAGCTTAACTATTCATACAACCTAGCAATAATGGCTTCCATATATATATCTCACCACATAATCCTCCTCATTCCAGCTCGAAAATACAGGTACAAACAAAAATAATACCGCAAAAAACACCTAGGCACATAGATAGACACAAAATTTAACCTCTTATATTTTTTCAATATACACTCTCGAAGAAAAACAAATTCCTAATTATCCTCTCATTATCTAAGATGACGAAATTACCGGCTCTCTACACTCCAGAAAACAGATGGAATTGCACACAAAATTCAGCTTGAGAAATCGCATATTAACAATACAAGTAAACGTCTTACATATTTTTGCGAAAAAAGGAAAATGCTAAAGCAGAGAAAATGAAACCTAGCAGGCAAGCGAGCAAAGTGAGAATCCAACTGTTCACGAAGCAACTCCGGATTAGTAACGGCCTCCACATTTCCGCTCTGGACAAGACGGTTATAGACATCGTTCTTTATATCATACAGTAGTGCACAGCTCCCAAAACTCCTCGGCGGTGACGAACTCTCCCCTACTCCTTCAACCAAATCCATTTTCCTTCACTCAACTATATTTGTATATATATTCTATATTACACACTACTTCAATAACAAAATCTCTCAAGGAACTGAATGAATTATGTCATGTAACCTTAAATCGATCGGAGAAGTCGCCGGACAACCGGTGAAAGGACGAAATGGAGAGGAGGATACTACTGAAGTTGAAGGTGTAAAAGCGAGGGCAAATTTCCTCCAATATATCTTCTGTAGAGAGAAGAAGAAAGTCTCTCTTGTTATCCTTTCTTTGTAATGACTGAAATGAGAAAAAGGAAGTTTGACGAATGTCAGAAGGTTGGTTAAAAGGAAATAAGAGAGAGAAAAACGACTGTGTGTGTGTTTTGTGTGTGAGAGAGGTGGAGTGGATAGGATTCTGAACAGGTGACGATATATAAATGGTGCAATTACATAACTGGGTATGTAGTGTAAAAAATTGAATTTTGTAATTTTAAAAGCTACTAGTATAATATAATACGTATTTAATAGTACTAATTAATTACACATTTCATGAATAGAGTATTAATTAAGCTGTATCACTATTAGTAACTCGTACTTAATCTGCATTCAAACTATTTTTCATGTTTCTTATTTGGTTGCTAATCTTATGAGAAAGTGATAAAAATAATATTATGTTTTGCTAAATTTAAAATAATTTTATAAACATATAATTGAGCAGTTTTGGTTGTTAAAATTTGTCAAATGTGCGTCTTTTTGTCTCTTTAATAAAATTTGATCGTTAAAATTTAATAAAATTATGAGAACAAAATTTAATCTAAAACATAAGAAGCCTCGTTAAATCACAGAAACCAAAAATAAAAGTTTGCAAACATATATTATACAATAAAAAATACAATAAATACTAATTATAGATAATAAAAAATTTGCAGAAATCACAAATATTACACCTCCAAATAGGACTTAGGAGTTCTCGTTAAATCTTTTTTTTTTTACTATTTCAATAAAATCTGAGAATAAAAAGTTCGTTAAATATTGATGGAGAATAGAGATCAGAAGTGATCATCGTTGACAAACTTAAATGATCAAAATTGTTCAGAGTATATTTAAATGACTATTTTAACAAAAGATCACGTTTCTGTAATTTTCTCCAAATCCTATCACCAATAGTTAAAGAATATAATACGACTAACTAAGGAATTCTCCACGAAATTTCGTTCATCCTTGAAATATTTTGGGTACCGGCAACGGTAAATAATGGAGTACTGTACTTTGTTTGCATAAAGAAACTAAAATTGGTCTTGCAATTAATGCAGCCGACAATAATGTCAATTTTCAAAAATATACGCATTAAAATAAATAATTTTTGGATGACTTTTATGTGCAATACCAAATTTTTATGGCACGTGAAAGATGGTACAGTAGTACTAAGTACTCTACTTGTCAAGAGAGTCAAACTGTCAATATTTTTTCTAATATACTTTTTTGGAATAAGTGGAAACGAAGTAGAACAAAAAAAGAATTAATCTATTAAAGAAAGGAAGAATATTGTTCAATCAATGGATGGAGTTTTGCTCGAGTAAGCATGCAAAACAGCAAAAGCAAAAAATAATTATGATGCCTTTGAATTTGTATTGCTCCTTTATTTTATCCACAAGTTGTTTCGGTAGACGGACACAAGGGTTATTGGAATCGCTTCCCTTTATTGAGGAAAGAAGGCACTCCCATGTTATTCTTTTTAATCGTCCTATATTAGTTTGGATTAGTGACAAAAAATCTCACTTTATGAGCTAAAATGCTTTCTAGTAAATATAGTTTTATTTTTAGGGCTATACTTAGTTTAAAATGGAAGAGTACTTGTACTATAATCTCTAGTAATTTAATTTTAAGAGTCCTAAATTAATGGAGTATTAGACTGCATATTAAATTAATTATTATAATTAGGTACGTGTAAGTAATCTTCAATATATAAAATACAAAAAGTACTCCTTGATTTAACCTTTATACAATCACGCGAAATGCGTTGAAACGAAAGCAAAACTGTTTTGTAGAATAGTAACCGTACAGTAGCTGGGCCTGGGAAAGTGTCTTTTCCATTTCGGTGAAGCGATTAACACGTGTACTTTTATAGAATCCCTTAATGGGTCCCAGCCTTTGCTGAATGTGCAATCTATGCTTGTATCTAAATTCTTTTGTTAAAATGATCAGAGTATATTTAAAATTTTAAATTACTATTTTAATAAAAGTACTATCTAAATTCTTTTGTGAGTAAAAGTTTAATTCATTCACCGCCTAAAAAAATGTTGTTTACATAATTAAATGTTAAAGTCAATTGAATTATTAAACTACTGCATTAAAGGATGAGTAAAACTTAAAGTGTTACGGTTTCGAACTCAAACCACTTTCTACTAGGGTATTATCACTTTTTGTATGCGTCAAAAATTATTTATATTTGGTAATCGAAAAAATATATATAATTCGTATAATTTTAGTATATAACATACAGAATATATATATATAAAAAATATACTTTTGTCAATTATTATTTTGAGAGCAGTTATACAATATGATTTTCTTTTCTTAATTTTTTTCACTCGATATTCATGTCTTCGTTAGGACCTTTACTAATCTGAATTCATTCCCTATATATAATACCCAAAAGATGAATTCACTCCATATATATAATACCCAAAAGAGAAAATCTCCCTACTATTTTTTTGTTAATTTTCTATGTTCTAACATGAGACCTCTAATTCATTTAATTCAAACGCGTAACACTTATTTATTCGTTAAAGGTTTGAAATAAAGAACAATGTAATCAAAAAAAATACTTTAACCAACCAAGATGGGCGGCAAAGGAAGTGGGTATTTATTATTGCTAACCATATGCATGTAACATTATTCGAAAAATATATTCCTACAAAAATTTTATTCCTACTTAAATACCCACATTTAAGGAGTAATACTCTTTTTTCTTATTCCATATTGACCAATAAGTAATATACTATTTAATTGAGTTCATTACTCAGATGGTCACTCAACTATCCGAAATTATCTACTAAAGTCATCTTTTTTTTATTTGTAATAACAAAGTCAATTAATTATGCATATAGCACTCAGAAAGTCACTAAACTAGATTCCACAAACTTTGAACGCCAAATACCTATTTTATCCTTGAAATTATCAACTTTTATCTTTTTTTATTTTTTTAGATTTTTTATATTATAATTTTTTCTCATTTTAATCAATATTATGGACTTACCTTAGAATAAATAAATTTTATTCATAAATTAAAAAAATAAAAATTAGTATTTAAGCATATATAATGTTGGAATAATAAAATAGTGAGCATATTAGAAAGTTAATTAGAATAATTTGTTCGTAAAAACTACCCGGATATAAGCATGATTTTAGCTACGAGCGAACTCTCGTCACATCGTGCGCACGTAGCACCCACAATTATTAGCAAACAGCCATTTATAGCACCTACGGGGATAACACTTCTTACAAGGTTAGGCCAGAGACTTACCCCGTCAAGTCCTCTTCCGGTCCACAATTTACACTAAAGTCTCAAATCGGTGCCACACAATCCGAAACTAGCCAAATATTGTATAAATTAATCAATATATGCTCAAAAATTTATAATTTAACTATTAGAGTAATTACCCAACCCAAATTGGAAGATTACTAAAATTCACCCCTAAGTCCACGTGCGCGGATTCCAAAAATTTTTGTAAATAAATGTTACCCATAACCTCATGAACACAAATATATAATTTCTACTCAATTTCATAATCATTTCCGTGGCATATCCCATTTTTATCAAAAATTAGGGTTTCCAAGTAAATCCTATAATGTAACGACCCGTCCGGTCGTTTTGAGTATTACAACCTTGCTTTTCCCTTTACTGCTCAAATTGTACTTTACAGTTGTTGAGTGAATTGTTGGGGTAATTGGTTCGGGTCCGGTGAGGTTTTGGAATGAATTGGATGACTTAGTTCCAAGGTTTAAAGCTTAAGTTAAAATAGTGACCGGATGTCGACTTATGTGTAAACGACCTCGGAATTTAATTCTGATAATTCCAATAGCTCTGTATGATGATTTTGGACTTAGGAGCATGTCCGAAAAATTATTTGGAGGTCCGTAGTGGATTTTGGCTTGAATTGCCGAAAGTTGAATTTTTGGGAAGTTTGACCCGGGGGGGAGGGGGTGACTTTTTGATATCGAGGTCGGAATCCAGTTCTGAAAATTTTCATAGCTCCGTTATGTCGTTTATGACGTGTGTGCAAAATTTGAGGTCAATCGCACGTGAATTGATAGGTTCTGGAGTCGTTTGTAGAAACTAAAAATTTCAAAGTTCATTAGGCTTGAATTGGGGTGTAATTCATAATTTTAGCGTTGTTTGAGGTAATTTGAGGGTTCGACTAAGTCCGTATGATATTTTAGGACTTGTTGGTATATTTGGTTGAGGTCCCGAGGGGCTCGGGTGAGTTTTGGATGGTTAACGGATCACTTTTGGCCTTGGTGAGATTGCTCATATTTGTTGCTGCATTTTTCGGATTTTCTCTTTCGTGTTCGCGAGTGGCCCCTCGCGTTCGCGAAGAGGAATTTGTGGCAGGCAGGATTTACTCTTCGCGTTCGCGAGGGGGTCTCGCGTTCGCGAAGAGAAGCTGGGTTGTGCATTGCGTTCGCGTATGGGGTATCGCGTTCACGAAGGGAAACATAGTGGGCATGGGTTTTGCCTTCGCGTTCGCGAAGGGGAGCTCGTGTTCGCGAAGAAGGGCTCCGTTAAGCATCGCGTTCGTGAGCAGTATCTCATGTTCGCGAAGAGCAAATGTTGGGAAGCATATTTTGTGCTTCGCGAACACGAGGGACCTGTCGCGTTTGCGAAGAAGAGAGGTCTGGACAGAAAGTTTAAGTTCAGAAAATGGGACTTCGTTCCATTTTCCATTTTTAACGATTTGGAGTTCGGATTGAGGCGATTTTGGGGAGATTTTCAGAGAAAATAATGGGGTAAGTATTCTTAACTCAATATTGATTAAATTAACCGAATCTATGGTTGTTTTTAGCATTTAATTGGTGAATTAAGTTGGAAAAATTTATGAAAACCCTCTTGGTTTAATTTGGATATTTGAGGGTTGAGTTGATCTCGGATTTGAGTAAAATTTATATGGTTGGACTCGTGGTTGAATGAGTGTTAATATTTTGTAACTTTCGGCGGATTCCGAGATGTGGGCCCCACTGGTGATTTTGGGGCGTAATTTCGGATTTTTGTGAAAATATTAGTATTTTGATATGGAATTAATTTCTATAAAATTTGTGGGCTGAATCAAATTAATTGTGACTAGATTCGAGCCGTTTGGAAGTTGATACACGCAGAGTGAAATTGCTGGAGCATTGCTTAGCTTGCTCGACATTGGATTTGGCTTGTTCGAGGTAAGTAACTCTTCCAATCTTGGAGTTGAGGGTATGAACCTTGAATATATGTATTTTGTGAATTGTTGGTAGGTGACGCACATGCTAGGTGACGGGCGTATGGGCGTGCACTATAGAAATTGTGACATAATTGTTATATGAAATTTTATAGTTATATAACCTTGGCATTTTCCATGCGATTTTATGTATTAAAGAAATTGAGTTGAAAAGCATATTAAAAATCATGTTGAGGCTATATGCCAGTATTATTGGGACCCACAGAGGTCATATTGCTGTGAATTATTGTGTTAAATTGAAAATTTATACTCAGTTATATTCATTTCATTGCATATCATAACTCAGTTTTATGACTCTATTTTGATGCATATAAATGCTTTGGGCCGAATGCCCTGTTTTACGAAAATGCCCGAGTGACTTGAGAGATTTATAACTGAGTGAAGCCGAGGGCCTGATTTGTGAGGATGAGTGTTGATCGGGGCTGCCCGCCTACAGCATATTTATGACTGAGTGAGGATGAGTGTGGATCGGGGCTGCCCCGCCTGCAACATACTTTATTATTATAGCACGTGAGTTGTCCGTGCAGATTATAGCGCTTGGGCTGAAGGAGCCCCTCCGGAGTCTGTACACACCCCCAGTGAGCGCAGGTACCTACTGAGTGCGAGTGCCGAGCGCTGAGTGACTGGGAGGCAAGAGTGATTGTGAGGTATGCCCGAGTGGCAAGAGTGATTGTGAGGTATGCCCGAGTGGCACGAGTGACTGTGAGGTTTTGTCCGATGGGCTGTATATGAGTGATGTTCTGCCCGAGGAGCTATTTATGATTTTATCAATGAGTTGCATTGTATTGGCATGCACACATGACATACATGCATAGAGATGTATTTCCTCGTGTTGTACTGCATCATATCATTCATGATTTCTCACACATTTTATTTTTTTTGAAAGATGGGCATAATGATGCATTTGTTTTACACGGGTTATCCGGAAGGGAAATAAAATATATTATTTATTATTGAGAATATTTTTGGAGAAATTTATTGTTTTCAAACTATTTATATTATTGGAAACTTCGACAAACGATTTGGGTTTTCACTGAGGTATTTGAAAGGAAAAACTATAATTTTTGAAATCATTATTTGGCTGAGTATTTTATCCCTGAGTTACTTCTGGTATTATTTGATTTATGTTGTTATGGATTGTTGTGGACTATTGGTTTTGGATCCGACTTGGTGAAAGCTCGTCACTACTTTCAACCTACGACTAGATTTGTTACTTACTCAGTACATGGGGTCGGTTGTACTGATACTACACTTCTGTACATTTCGTGCAGATGTTGGCTGTTGTTGTTGCTGTGCTCGATGGTTGCGGGACTTAAAGATGTACATGCGTACCTGTTGTAGCTGCCTTTTGTTCAGGGTAGACTTAGATTTATAAAAGCTCTGTTTATGTATTATTCAAATAGACTATGTATTTATTTCATTTTCGTTTTGTATACTCTATTCTTAGAAACTCGTGATTTGTACTACCAGTTCTTGGGGAATGTATAAGGTTAGGATAATTATTTACTTAAATTTTTTTAATAATTGTTATTAGTATTGGATAGTTGAAAGTTGGCTTACTTAGTGGGTTGGGTTAGGTGCCATCACGACTAGTTGAATTTTGGGTCGTGACATATAATTTTCCCAATTTATATGTTAAAATCTACCCAAAATCCGTGTATTAAACTCACATTAAGTAATAATTACTTACCTTACAATGATAGGTGAAAAATCCCTCTCCAAGAGCTCCAAAATCGTCTAACCCAAAGTAAAATGAGAAAAAATGAACCCAATCCGCGATGTAAAATAAGTCTTTGCCTAGTTGACCCTTCTTCGCGATCGCGGAAGAAGCCCCGTGATCGCAAAGGCAAAGTTGGCCTAGGTCCTGAGAACCTTCATCGCAAACGCGAGTGCTCTCCCGTGATCGTGAAGGCTTGACTCGCCTGAGCTTCGCGAAGGCGGTGATCCCCTCGTGAACGCCAAGGGTAATGATGCTGATCCCTCACATGCCCCTTTTCTTATGCGGACGCGAGCCCTTTCACGCGAACACAAAGGCCGCATGTCCCAGACCTTCGTGAACGCGGACTAGGGATCGCGAACGCGAAGAGCAAATACCTATTTCCCCTAATTCCTTCTCCGCTAACGCGACTCCACCTCCGCGTTCGCAAAGAACGAAACCCGAACCAACAATAGCAGTTTTTTAGACTTAGCTCCGGGTGGTCCGAAATTCACTATATTAACAGCAAAAACTTAAAAAATTATTTACACAATTGAAAATGAAAGAAAATAAATTTTTAAAAATATATATTCCATGCACTTACTATAGAAAATAACTTTTTAAAACAAAGGTACGTTTATAATATACATAATATATTTTTGATAAGTACACTCAATGATATTATTATATAGGTAAGTCCATAATATTGATTAAAAAGAAAAAAATTATAATATTAAAAAGGTAAAAAAACAATAAAGAAGAAGAAGAAGAAGAAGAAGATAAAAGTTGATAATTTAGAGAGAAAAATAGGTATTGGACAATCAAAAGTTTGAGAAATCTGGTTGAGTGATCTTCTGAGTGCTATAGGCATAATTAAGTGACTTTTTGTTATAAACGAAAGAAAAATAACTTTACTAAATAATTTTAAATAGTTGAGTGACCATTTAAGTAATGTACTCCTATTTAATTACATTGTCGATGATTCGCCAGCATCGTCTTCAAGATGTTCCTCATATCTTGTTAAAATATAAACTGTCCTAATTAATTTCAAAACGTTGACCAATTAATAAGAGGATACGTTTGGTTATTGATAATACTACATATAGGATCGCAGCCGAATCTCCTCATATTTTGGATCTTAATACTCAGTGGCGAAGCCAGGAAATTCAATAAGGGTGTTCAAACCTTTGCCAGTGGGCTATGTAAGGGTGTTCAAAGTCTATTTTTAATCAATAACAAGTAATAGTTTACCTTATACGAAATATAATTTTCCGGCGAAGGGTGGTCAGTTGACCACCCTTGGTTGCACGTAGCTTCGCTCCTATTAATACTAGTCTCGTCTACCTAATATATATTTGCCGTACCTTAATAAATTAGTTGATGGTAACATTTCCAGCACTAAAATTTCAAATCATTGTTATTATACATTTAAATTTCAGTATATTTCTTTCAACCATAATATATACAATTTTTTCGTGCGGTATTAAAGCAATTAGAAGCTCACCTAATGGAAATTAATAATGTACTAAACTAATTTTGTCATTACTCATCACGATCAGATTGCTTTAGGAGAGTTTGGTTTAATTTTTCCTAAATTACAACAATAACATATCAAGTATAATCTCACATAGTGGGGTTTGAGGATGGTAGTGTGTACGCAGTCCTTACCCATACTTTGTGGAGGTAGAAAGACTGTTTCCAATATAATGGACCCTCGACAATTTTTCCTAAATTAAATTACTTTTTCTTTTCAACATAGAACTCACTTTTCAATGGGTTCCTCCAAATGGTTTAACAATTAGCATTCGTCAGATGCCAATAGAGATATTTTCAGAATTTTAAAAACATTCTGCGTATGAACTGAATCTTGCAAAATATACTCTCGGAGAAAATTTTCTTCTATTTTTGTTTTTTTTTGAGAAAATGGATTTGATTTATTTTTGTTTTTCAGAAATAATTATGGTTTAATTTGACCTTTTTAACATATTTGAGACGCAAGATAACAGTGAGACTTCTATGAACTGATAGATTAACGGAAGACATATAAAAATCAATCCAATAGGTTAGGAACACTATTTGTCCTTCATTCGCATATATTTTAAACAAATTTGAAAGAAAGGAAGAAAACAACCAATACACATCCACACAAAGTTTACTTAGAAAAGACTCAAAAGCCAAACCTTAAGCTTAAAGCTTAAAATTAAAGCATATTGACATAATTTAGACAATATTCTCATGAAATATTTTTCCTTTGATAATCTTAATGGCCCTTGACTATTAAAAATGATCATTAAGTAGGGAGTGTTATTTATCTTATTTTGTCCCTTAGGAACTCCAAATCTTACATCAAAACTGAAGTGACACGAACTAAAAGAATAATGCAAACTGGAGTATCCAAAAAGCAGATTTCTTTTCTTTTTCTAATTCTTTAAGCTTATATTCCACTCAAGAACTTCCATCACTTGTTCCAAACGGAAAAAATTGGTGTCATATTCCATTTGTGGAATATAAATACTTAGTGTTACGTTTCATAGGGTATTTATATTGTGTACTCTCTTCCAAGTTCCAACAATGTAAAACAGCTAGATCAATCTGTCACAATCCGGAATCCCAACCTCGGAGTCGTGATGGCGCCTAACATCCACTTGCTAGGCAAGCCAACGTGAGATAATTAAATAACCAATTTTAACAGTTAAAAACGCAAAGGTGATACACAACGAGAAATAGAAACCCAGTCTAATACAGTACTGATATAAATCACGTGATAATATCTACTCCCAAAAATCCGGAGTCACGAGCACATGGGCAACTAGAAGTCTATAAGTAAAGTCTGAAATAAATACAACTGGTTCGAAAGAAATGAACAGTAAAAGTGGGGGGAAAAGGGGACTTCAAGGTCTGCAGACGCTAACAGATCTACCTCGAGTCTTCGTATGCAATGATCCGAGCTGACGCACCTCACGCACCGCTAGGACTAATACCAGTATCTGCAAAGGAAAGTGCAGAAGTGTAGTATGAGTACAACTGACTCATTGTACTCCGTAAGTGTCGATCCTAACCTCGACGAGGTAGTGACGAGGCTATGACAAGACGCCTACGTAGATAAACCTGTACAAGTTTATATAAAGTAATAACAATAACAGAGAATGATAATATACGAACTGGGAGGGGACATGAACAAGGGGGGCAAATATAATAGCTGCGACAGGTATGAAATCACGTAGTAGCCAAGTAAATCATCAACCGATGAAATAAGATAAACCAATGATATGAAAATGGCACGGCATCACCCTTCGTGCTTTTACTCTCGTCATCACTATGCAATAATATGAATATAATGGCACGGCATCACCCTTCGTGCTTTTACTCTCATTCTCACTATGTAGTAATAATATGAATGAAATGGCACGGCATCACCTTTCGTGCTTTTACTCTCATCCTCACTATGTAATCATGATAATGTAAATGAAATGACACGACATCACCATTCGTGCTTTTACTCTCTTCCTCACTATGTAATCATGATAGTGTAAGTGAAATGGCACGACATCACCCTTCGTGCTTTTACTCTCTTCCTCACCATGTAATCATGATAATGTAAATGAAATGGCACGGCATCACCCTTCGTGCTTTTACTCTCTTCCTCACCATGTAATCATGATAATGTAAATGAAATGGCACGGCATCACCCTTCGTGTTTTTTACTCTCTTCCTCACCATATAATAATGATGATATGAATTCTATTACTAAATAATGCGGGGAATAAATTTAACATCAAATATGGTGCCATGATACCCAACTTCAACTTCCAGAAATATTCAACAACTATGAAATAAGCAATAATTACGAAACGAATAATCAAAGAAGTAATAACCTAACATAAGCATGTATATCATAATTAGCAAAGCAATAAAATACAAGGAAACAAGTTCCACCTGCATACTTTAACCCAATAACAACGTATAAGCACTCGTCACCTCACTTATATACTGTTCCTACACATAAACACGTAGCAAATAGACTAACAAGTCCTAATCTCTCAAGTCAAGGTTAACCACGACACTTACCTTACTTCGCAATCAAATCAAAGCTCAACCAGGGCCTTGCCTGTAGAATTAGCCTCCAAACCAATCAAATCTAACCAAATATAGTTCAAACAATTCAAAATAAGTTTTAAAAACTACTCACGAGTGAAAAAGATTCAATCTTTAATGTTTTTGAAAAAGTCAACAAAAGTCAACCCGGGGCCCGCTTGAGTAAAACACGAGATTCAGACCAAAACCCAATTACTCATTCATCTTGAGCCCGGTTATGTGATTTGTTTTAAAATTCAACCCCAATTCGAGGTTAAAATCTCAATTTTACAAAAATTCCCAATTCTATCCAAGTCCCTAATTTCTCCCATGGAAAACCTAGATTTGATGTTGAAATCTCATGAAATATAATAGGTAATTGAAAAGAAATGGATTAAAATCACTTACCAATGAATTTGGGAAGAAAAGTCTCTTGGAAAATCGCCTCAAGGGTGTTTAGGGTTATGAAATTGTGAGAAATGAGCTAAGTCCCGTTTTTCCCTCTTTTACCCAACTACGGATGTCGCAATTGCGATGTCTTGTTCGCAATTATGAACATCACAAATGCGAGACAAGGATCGCAAATGCGAAACCTGTCTCAGGGTCACAGAAGTCGCAAATGCCATATTTGTTTCGCTAATGCGAAATCCCAACCTTCGCAAATGTGGACCATTTCTTCGCAAATGCGAAGACAGCTCAAGGACTACTGAGTCGCAAATGCGACTCTGAGATCGCAATTGCCATCACTGACAGTTCGCATATGCAAACATAATCCTTGCAAATGCAAAACTACCCAATCCAGCCCATGCTCACAAATGCAAACCCTTGTTCGCAAAAGTGAGGCTTGCAATTGTGAGCCAGATCTCGCAAATGCGAGATGTGCAGTAGAGCACCAACACCAGCACCAGAAGTGCTCAGTTATTCCAACCTTAACCAAATTCATCCAAAACACGTCTGAAACTCACTCGAGCCCCTCGGACTATAAACTAAGCATGCACATAAGTGTAACAATATCATACAAACTCGCTCACGCGATCACAACACCAAAATAATACCTAGAACCACGAATCGGACATCAAAATGTATGAAATTTTCAAAGAAACGTAAGAACTTTCAAATTTACAACTGGACATCCGAATCATGTTAAATCAACTCCGTTTTGCACCAAATTTTGCAGACAAGTCATAAATAGTGAATTGAACCTATACTAAGTTCCGGAACCAAAATTTGAACCCGATAGCAACAAAGTCAACCTACGGTCAAACTTAGGAATTCTTTAAACCTTCAAATTACTAGTTTTCAACAAATCATGTTAAATCAACTCCGTTTTGCACCAAATTTTGCAGACAAGTCATAAATAGTGAATTGAACCTATACTAAGTTCCGGAACCAAAATTTGAACCCGATAGCAACAAAGTCAACCTACGGTCAAACTTAGGAATTCTTTAAACCTTCAAATTACTAGTTTTCAACAAATCATGTTAAATCAACTCCGTTTTGCACCAAATTTTGCAGACAAGTCATAAATAGTGAATTGAACCTATACTAAGTTCCGGAACCAAAATTTGAACCCGATAGCAACAAAGTCAACCTACGGTCAAACTTAGGAATTCTTTAAACCTTCAAATTACTAGTTTTCAACAAATCATGTTAAATCAACTCCGTTTTGCACCAAATTTTGCAGACAAGTCATAAATAGTGAATTGAACCTATACTAAGTTCCGGAACCAAAATTTGAACCCGATAGCAACAAAGTCAACCTACGGTCAAACTTAGGAATTCTTTAAACCTTCAAATTACTAGTTTTCAACAAATCATGTTAAATCAAGTTAGAGACTTCCGAATTCAATTCCGGGCATACGCCCAAGTCTCAAATCACGATACAGACCTACCGGGACCATCAAAATACTTATCCGGGTCCGTTTACACTATATTGACCGTAGTCAACTTATATCATTTTCAAGGCTAAAATTCACATTTTCTTAAAACAAAACTCACATAAAAAAATTCCGAAAAAAGACACGGATCGCACACACAAATAGAAAAATACTAAACAGAACTATTCAAGGTATCGGAATACAAAAATAAAGGCTAAAACTCAAAAATGACTTATCGGGTCATCACACAATCATACTTAAAATACGAACTATTTGTGCTCGATCGACTAATTTAATTTACTTGGTATATGTTGCCTTCCACCGTTATACGTATCGTATACTTCTATTAACTTACTCTAGCTTCCTCTATTTCCCTAACCTTATTCGGATGAGTATCATTTAGGCTTAGCAAGAGAAAGTTCAACTACGATACTGTTAAAAAAAACCAAACGAGCTAAGGGTGAGAGGACAATTTTCTTTTTCGTGAGAGAAGACATCATCTTCAACAATAATAACAAACTCAGTGTAATCCCACAAATAAAATCTAAGGAGAATAGTGCATACGCAGATCTTACCTTTACCTTGTTGAGGTAAAGAAGTTGTTTTCGGTAGCCCCTTGGCTGAGGAAATGTAAGAGAAGACATCATATATGCAAATTCTTGATTGATATCTTTTATTTGACTCTATTACTTTTTCCCTATTTGCTCCTCCTTATTTTTTCTAGAGGGATGAGGTAGTGAGGATGGTATTGACCTAAGTGGTTTTGGTTTTGATGATTGAAAAAAGAACACATGCATGAACCAGGTCCATGGACAGTGTACACAGGGCACGGACAGATTCAAGCACAAGGCATGCATGTGAAATGGATAAGCATAAGTGGTTATATCTGATATTCCCTGAACAAAAAGGTTGCATAATTGATAAGGAACATGACTCTTTACTTGAAGAGAACTCTATCCTAGATAAGGAAAGAGTTAGAGATTGAAGTTAACTAGAACTCTTCCATCAAGGAAGATTAAATCATTAGAACTCTAGTTAATCTTTATTTACTAACTTTATAAATATTAGTGTTGTTCTCTTTTATAGGTGACGCACAAACGCTGAAGTTAAACAAGAGTTGAGAGTAAAATAGCAAGGCATTTTGCAAGCAATTCCTGTGTGATTCAGGTGTGCGAACCTAAAGCTACATGAACCAGATAAAAGAATCAGTTTCAAGTGTTTGTCTTTTATTCTAGTTCAATTGTAGTAGGGCTTTTGAGTTGTACCTTTCAACTTTCTCTAGAAGCAATTGTACAGGTACTCTGAGTGTATTGTTCAAGTTAGAGTTAACTTGAAATTATCGCAATAGTCTGAGGCTGGTTTCCACAAAGGGTTAGAGGTAATCCTTAGGTTTACAAGAGGTTTGTAAACATTGTTTTTGGCTCAGTGATTTAGTGAAGTGTTGGAAAAAATCCTACTGGGTAGTAGGCCGTGGTTTTTTCACCTTTTGAGCTAGGTGTTTTCCACGTAAAATACTTGTGTTCTTTACTTTTTGCATTTATTATTCCGCAACAGTAGTATAAGGAACACATAGAAGAACCAGGTCCTTCTATAATCTGTGCACGCAAAAAATTAGATACCACACAAATCACCCCCTTCTTGTTTGGTATTGAAGTATAAAATATTTGGGCAGAAGCTGTGAACACTGCTTGCTACATCATAAATAGGTGCATGACTAGACCTCTTGTCGAGAAGACTCCTTATAAGTTACTTAAAGGGAGAAAGCCAAATATATCCCATCTTAGGGCATTTGGATGCAAATGCTTTATGCACAATAATGGCAAAGACTCCCTAGTTAAGTTTGATCCCGGAAGTGATGAGAGAGTATTCTTAGGATATTCTTCACATAGTAAAGCTTATAAGATTGATAACAAAATAATTATGTGTGTAGAAGAAAGTGTACGTGTGGTTTTTGATGAAACTAACATTGTTTCTGAGAGGCAGGAACAGGATGATGAAGCAATCGGGCTGGTAAGAAACTCAAATAAAACCACGGCCCAGACTGAAGCTTCACTAGAGGAAGGAACATGTGATGGAACAAGTCCTTCCAACTAGGGAAACCTGACAGGGGGAACTGAACTAAGATGAACTGATCCTCAAACCTCGACGGAACCTGTCCATGAACCTGTTCCTCAGCAACAAAACGTTGAAGGAACGTCTATGGGAAACCAGCTGATTGTGAAACCTTACAAGTACTAAAGTTCTCATCCCATTGAGAACATAATCACTGATCCAACTTCTAGAATCAAAACCAGATCTTCTTTGAGGAATCTTTGCTCGTTTGATGCTTTTTTATCTCTTATTGAACCTAAAAATATTACTGAGACTTTGTAGGATGTAAATTGAGTGAATGCAATGCAAGATGAACTCAACCAATTTGAGAGAAGTCAAGTTTGGCATATGATACTAAAACCTAAGAACAGATCAGTAATGGGCACAAAATGGGTCTTCAGAAACAAACTTGATAAAGATGGACCAGTTACAAGGAACAAGGCAAGATTGGTAGTTCAAGGATATAGTCAAGAGGAGGATATAGAATATGATAAGACTTTTGCTCCAGTTGCAAGATTGGAAACAATTAGACTCCTTATAGCCTTTGCTGCATACATGGAATTCACTCTCCATCAGATGGATGTCAAGAGTGCCTTCCTCAATGAATATTTAAAGCAAGAAGTGTTTATCAAGCAACATCCTGGCTTTGAAAGCAAGGAAAGTCCTGATCATGTGTACAAACTTGACAAGGCACTTTATGGGCTCAAGCATGCTCCCAAGATCATGGTATGAAAGATTGTCTAAATTCTTGCTTGAGCATGGCTACGAGAGAGGTAAAATTAATAATACTCTGTTCTTGAAAGAAAAGGGTAAAGATCTATTGGTAGTTCGGATATATGTTAATGATATAATCTTTGGAGCAACTACAGATAAGTTAAGTAGCGAATTTGCCAAACTAATAGGGAGTGAATTTGAAATGAGTATGATGGGTGAGCTTAATTTCTTTTTAGGCTTACAAATTAAACAAAATTCAAATAGAACTATGATCCATCAACAGAAATATGTGAAAGAGTTGCTTAAAAGGTTTAAAATGGAAGATTCCAAAGAAATTGACACTCCTATAGCAACAACCACAAAATTAGATATAGATGAACCTTGTTCATCTGTTGATCAGAAGATGTATAGGAGAATGATTGGCTCTTTGTTATATCTCACTGCTAGTAGACCTGATATTATTTTCAGTGTAGGCCTTTGTGCTAGATTTCAGGCAAATCCAAAGGAATCTCACTTGACTGCTATCAAGAAGATCTTGAGATACCTAAACGGCACCACTGATCTTTGCCTATAGTATCTAAAAGGTAGTAATTTCAACTAAGTGGGATATGTTGATGCTATGCAGGTTTTCTTGCGGATAGAAAGAGAACTTCAGGTATGGCACACTTTCTTGGCTCATATCTTGTGTCTAGGGCCACCAAAAAGCAAAATTTTATGGCCTTGTCTACTAATGAAGCTGAGTATGTGGCTGCCGCCTCATGTTGTGGATCAAACATCAATTAATGGATTGTGGAATTGATATAGGTTGTATCCCTATCTTTTGTGATAGAATCAGTGCAATTAGTATGACCAAGAACTCGATTCATCACAAAAGAACTAAGCACATAGATTTTAGGCATCATTTTTTAGGGATAATTTTGAAAAGGTTTTGATCATTGTGGAATTTTGTGCTACTGATAAGCAAATAGCTGACATCTTCACAAAAGCTTTGGGTAGAGATAACTTTGAAAGGAAGAGGTTAGAATCAGGGATGATTAAGATCACCTAAAAGAAACCGGTTCTAACTCAATGATTGGTTAGATAATTTGTAAATTTTATAAAAAATTAGATTAGGTATTTTTCAGTCTCATACTTTTAGTAGTATACTCTTGTGCCATGTGCTAAAATGTCTCACTGATGTCTAAAGATATTACTCTTATTTTCTTAGAAAAAATCAGTCTTACACAAGAGAACTTTCAGTGAATAACCTGGTTCATCGAGCTTATAAGGTATGTATTATACACTCTGCATAATTTGATATAACTGCATGTGGATCATGATCAGAAAAGAGTCCCACTTTATCCCAACTATTTTTGAACCAGTCAGTTACAAACGAGCCAGTTTCACCAAAGAGACCCACGCACCATAATTGCCGAAAATCTAGGGAAAAGTCTGACGTCTCTTCAAACTGAAACTCCCAAGATGAAAATACTTCTAACCTCTAAAAAGTTGTTGTTATACACTCAACCTTTTCCTTCTTTAAATTGATATGAACTTACCCTCTTATCTCAATTTTTTTTCAGAAGATCAAAATCTCAAAAACCTCAAAACTCTCTCCACTTCTCTCAAGTTTCTAAACTGATAAAATAGAAAACACTTATGATAATCCCAAAAACTCTGAAAACCCTTCCTCACCACCCAAATAACCTCCACCCATACTTTCAACCACCCAAAAAACCAAGAAAAAACATATCAAAATGATTGCACGTAAAAGTGTAGCAAGCAAAGAACAAGCCAAGAAGTTGAATGAGAAGCTACAAGCCAGTCAAGCAGAAGAACCACAAAATTCTGATGATTCTTTTCGGTCTGCGACTGAGGGGGAAGAACCAGTTTCTTATGAAACTAAACAGGTAATCTCTATGTTTCCCACCTCTGAGTTTGGTTCTGAAATTGCAGAAAAGCTTGAGAATCGGTTTGTTCTAGTTGGGTCTATGGCTTATATTGAAAAGGGAAATGTTTTTACTAAAGACGTTGGTGGTAAAAATAAAATGTAGAAATAAAAAGAGAGCGAGGGTGTTGAGGCTGATGCGAGGGGAAGGGTGGAAGAACAAGTGGCTAGATTTGATTCACCCATTGATTATGGATTACATGAGGAGACAAGTGCAATGGTGGTTTGGAGTGAAGAGATTAATGATAATGAGAAGACTATGAATGAAAGTATGGGGATAAAATCATAAGAGATAGGTGATGGTTCTAATGATAGAAGTGCAGCAGATGGGCTCGTTAGGTTAAGAGCACGGTTTCATGAACCAGTTCCTTCTCTTTCCAAAACAGACGAGAGTCCTAATCTGCTGCAAAATATGTCAGATAGTTACAATCAAAAGAAGAAGAGCAAAGTTAGAAAGACTGCAGGAAAGGGTATGGGTGGCACTAAGAGAAATAGTACTCCTTCTTACCCCATAGCAACTCCTCCCACATGAGGAAGAACTACAAGGATCCAGAAGAAGCTGAGTGAGGCCAATGTAGAAAGGGCCTTAGCTGAGAGTGCCAAGAAAGTCGCTTAGAAAGGGAAAAAAAAGGATGGTAAGCCAAGTGGAGTAGTCCAGATTGAAGAGATGAACCTGATCTTGAAGATGAATAGGAGGATATGGAAGTACCCATACCTAGTGCCAAAAAGAGAAAGACTTCTCAAAACAATTCTCGAGAAACAGAGGCTGAGGCTGAAGCTGAGGGATCAATTGTGTCAAAAAGAACTAGGTCTGCCAAAAGGAGCAAGGAGGCTCAAATAGTGGAAGAAAATGGCTAAGGATGCCGAGATTGAAAGGTTGAAGAAACGATTGGCTGAAGTAGAAGCTAAGAAAGACTCTTTCAAGTGTGAGCTTTCTAAGTAAAAGGAGAAGAATGATGGTATTCTTCAAGATACACTGAAGCTACTTTAAGCCAAGAACAAGAACCTGGTCCTTCCCAGTCCTGAATCCTTCCTAGCCCAATTGTAACCAGTGACCCAAGTGGGATTTCTCTATATTTTGCTCATGGTTCTATGTTTTTATTTCTTCTTATGCCTTGTGGTTGGATCTTATCAATCAATGAAATTCACTACTTTTGCTCTAATTATTTGTTGATATTTCTTAGATGGCGAATATCCTTAGATTGAAAAAGAGAAAAGTGAATCCATGATTGCATTTAAAGTAACCCTAGTGGCTGTCGCACCCCATTTTCTAGCGAAAGCGGGCCTCGACGTGTGACAACTCTTTTAAACAAGGTATTAAAAGAGAAGAGTTGCCACCTAACGGTTTTTAAGGTGCGTTAGGGCACCTATTTGCAAATAACTCTGTTTTAACTAGTCTGTGTCACCAAATATCGGGTAAGGGCTCAAATTACCTCAAAGAGAAGGTGTTAGGAACTCTTCGAGGTCCACAACTGTGGGTCCCGACCGAACGTTAAACTATGTAGATTACATGATTAGGGTAGGTGATCAAATAAAAAAAGGAGGTATAGAAGTCGAAGAGTCTTATTATAACACATTGGGAATTGGTACAAATCCTAAATGATTACAAATGCATTGGTCTATGTTAAATGACTAAATGTAAATGGCAAGTATATGAAGGAGGGGGGGGGTCCTAAGTTTTTTAGCCTAAAGGATCACCCCGTGCAACATGAATAATACTTTGCAATTCCCTTTAGGTAGGGGTTGCTCATATTATTCAGCGGGCACATACTATCATCTCCTGCTACCCGATTACTATGTTGAAGTTGTTTACTTAAAAGGGTTCTAATGCAGTTCTAAGTCGTACCATATGTGTGCGCTACCCGCCCCATGCCTAAAGTCCAAGAGGCTTTGAACCTACTCTTTAGGTGGTTCTAGACTTCATGCTAAAGAAATGATAAAACTAAGCGACATTCAAAACAGATAGGACTTCACGTAAAGATAATTAAACGCCCAAGTTAGCCTCCACACATAACAACAAATGCACGCGGGCAGATTTCTAGATTTCTGGTTATACAGTAGACGATTTCAGAATTAAAACATATTTTGGGTTGTTAAATCCTATAGGCATGGTTCGTATGTGAGTTTGATTAATATTATCCAGACAGTACTGCAGCGTATAGGCCAGTTAAAGCATCGCAAGTCCTATAGGCATGATTTCTAATTGTTTACGCGATGAGGCAGTGAAGCGATATGAATTACCAGATTACTAGTGCTGATTTTATAAACATACTTCTTAGGCAGACGTCAATGTCCTATAGGCATGGTTCGTATGTGAGTTTGATTAATATTATCCAGACAGTACTGCAGCGTATAGGCCAGTTAAAGCATCGCAAGTCCTATAGGCATGATTTCTAATTGTTTACGCGATGAGGCAGTGAAGCGATATGAATTACCAGATTACTAGTGCTGATTTTATAAACATACTTCTTAGGCAGACGTCAATGTCCTATAGGCATGGTATCTAGGTAAGTAAAAATATTACAGAAGAGGGTTGAATAGTAGACACGGGAACAGGTATGGCACATACTAGAACTAACATATTTTGACAAGTTAAGTAAAGTGTGTGCGTGACTCCTATAGGCATGATGTCTATCAGTGTGCAGAAATAAAGCATGCTAAACAAAATAACAAATAGAGCACATAGACCTTATAGACATGTTCTCTACCCTTTTATGCAAGAATAAAGCATACCCATTTCTCCTTTTTACTAATTCCCTAATTGTTTAGTTTTCAAATTATTACAGAACCGGATAATGAATACACCTACAGACATTACATAAAGAATAACTACAGGCCTAGAAATAGACCCAAACAAAACAACCCAACACTAGCTGGGCCTTCAACAATCCTCACTCTTCACATGACCAGCAGGCTTAGCAAAACAATAGAAGATGCCTGAATTCAGTACATAGATCCAACAACATGTATGGCCCAATACTAGGCCCAAGATGCATGACTTACCTACTGATGCCAAACTTAACCATGCAAGTGACAACTACTCAGGGAATTCATTAAACACTTTTTCACACTTAATTCTGAAAGTTGTAAGTAACAAACAGTTATAACCAAAACATATAAGCAGGATCATATGAATCTTTGGAAAATACAGGAGACATACATAAAATGGGCTCATGCTAGGTTTTAAAGTGACAGGATTGAACATCATAAGCTAAAAAACTACTTCAAATAGAATTTTAAAACGAAGCATAGTCCAGAATTAGCCCAAAGGATTTCAGACAATTAACATGAGAATCTAGCAAATTCATAGACAGGAACAAGTGAGAGGCAGTTTTCACATGAAGGTTTTAACATAAGAGCCTGATGAGAGTATGGTCATCAACACCATAGCAACAAGCTAATTGGCATGGTTAAGAATAGTTGGCAGCGTATCACTTAGTTGAACATGAGACCTAACATGATGGGCATTACTATAGCACAAAGACTCTAAAGCACTCATGGTAGGTAAAAGAACATGTCAATTATAGATCAACATGACAAGCAAACATTAGGATTCATATCAGTCGATCCCACATGAGAGAAAACTATACATTGACATTTATCGTAGAAGCAATGCTAAGAGTGCAGGATTGACAGATCAAAGAACATAACTATTAGAGTTACTAATTGCAGATAAACAAGTTTGGTTATATAGTGAAATAGTGCTATAACATAGGAGAATCAGGAATCAGTTTGCAGGAAATAATAGATTATTCTTAAAGGGTTCAAGAGGAAGAGATTCATTAAAGCAGAATCTGAGCAAACATGACATTAAAGCACAAGTATGAACTTATAATAAGCACAAAACATGACATTAAGGCATAAGTGTGAGCATAGGACATGACATTCAGGCTAGTATGAACATGGTCAGTAAGGTAAAACTTAAGAGGGCTAGAAACTATTCGAATCAAATATGCAAAGTGAAAGTATACTACGCATGTTGAAACCATTCAAGTTTGATACTAGAGGTCATGTAACTTACATGACATCATTGAGATAGTAGATTTATAGAAAAACACACAATAATATAATACTACAAGTCCATAAATAACAAAGAAACTTAAGGCATGTTTGTGTAAAAGTTCAACTAGCATTGGCATACAGAGTACACACATAAGCAAGTAAAGGAATAATGATGAAGGCTATGAGAGTCAAGAATGCTGACCAGCTGCGAAGATAAACTAACAAAAAGGGTGAGTACCCAGAATATCAGTAGTGACAGCAACAGAATGGCAAAAAACCAAATTCTAATGCGTCCGAGTTCATAGGAGCTTCAGTGAGCCCCGAGCAGTGCTCGCACTAGGGAGGTTAATAGAGAAGATTCCGATGGCCTTGGCTTTCAGCTGTCCAAGAGCAATAGATTCAGAATAGTATCGAGTGAATGCGAGTATGAGAGAATAAATATGATTCCCGTCCCTTAAAGGGGATTAGGGGAGGGGTTTATATAGTGGTAGAATCAAGCGAGTAAACATGGAAAATAATTAATCACACACAAAATAAGGAAAAGAAATCACATGCACTCGATAATAGAAC
Organism: Nicotiana otophora; assembly: GCA_000715115.1. Classification (NCBI taxonomy): domain Eukaryota; kingdom Viridiplantae; phylum Streptophyta; class Magnoliopsida; order Solanales; family Solanaceae; genus Nicotiana; species Nicotiana otophora. Next base: position 36,661 of record AWOL01S0127717.1, on the reverse strand, counting down.
TAGTAAAGAAAAATAATTGAAATTTCAAACCCTAGTTCGACGAAAATCAAAGATTGGCCAAAGATTTTGGTAAATCGGACCCATACAACCCAGTGGTGAGTGTATATAGACGACATATTGTCTAAGTCTTGAAGATTGAGGACGGTTGTTTGTAACCCAAGGTCTGGTATTTGCCAAAAATAGGCAAGCACTAGGTGATGCCAAAATCGTTTAAGTAACCTGATGACAGAACGTATAAGGTAAGGGAATCATGGATTGATTCCATTTTGGGGTAGGAATCAGAGAGAGTTAAGGGAGGCGGCTACCACAACCCAATTTCTCCTCCGTTGAGTGTCGTGATGGCACCTAGTCTTAGGGACTAGGTAAGCCTAACAATTTCCGAAATAGCAACAATATTTAATTAACATCTAACAATAAGGAATAGAAATCTCTATACAATTGCAATCCCCAAAACCGGTAGTACAAGTCATAAGCTCTACAGAGTTTTTGCTAAAAATTTCTAAATACAACTATTTGGAAATAAGGTAAATAGTGTGAATACAAAATAAGAAGGTGACTCCGAAGCCTGCGAACGCAGCAACAGGTTTACCTTGAGTCTCCACAGCAACAATCCGCACAGCTAGCTAATAATCAACTGATTTCGCAATAGCTGGATCTGCACAAAAAAATGTGCAGAAGTGTAGTATGAGTACACCACAGCAGTACCCAGCAAATATCAAGATTAACCTCAGTGGCGTAGTGACGAGGAACAGTCAAGACACCTTCTGGACTAAATAACCTGAACAAGTATAAGTATAGGAACAACAAAGTATGATATCTACATAAAAACTACGCGAAATGGCAAATAATACGGTTATTGCAGTAAGAAAGAAAAACAACAACTATCAGCGGGATACCATAATAATGACACAGAAGAATGAATGGAAACACAGCCTAAATCCGATAATCATAGATAAAGAAAGGACAAGTAACAACTCAACAAAAACGATCGCTTTCACACCAGCTTTTAGCCAATGACCTCCACGAGGTACCGAACCTCAGACTATTCACTACTCACAGGTCCCAATACCTGAACCCTAACACTTAGCATCCTATGCTCTCATTACAATTTATAACCGCACTGACGACTCACGTGCCAAATAGAGCCATTCTCACATAGAAGGCATAAACAAGGGTGTGCATCTATACTCAATAATATCAAAAAACTTCTTAACCAATAAGAGTGCTTAATTATGTGTATGCTTGTGCAAGTGTCCTAACATAGTTCATGCCAGTTAGTAAGTATAGGAAGAGAAGTGGGCAGCACGTAAAATGTTTTCTCACAACTTTCCACAAGATAAAGCTCACACAGGTAAGTGTACCACTACACAGATATCAACAACAAGAATGCCCTCAGGCCATTACAAGTCATCACAAATCAATCCCTGACATAGCCCACTTTGTCTCGCTACGTGTGCAATAGTAAAGTAAATGCCCACCTTGTCTCGCCACACGTGCATAATAATATTCCCACCTTGTCTCGCCACATGCGTAACCCACATATATATATCCCACCTTGTCACGACGCATGTACAAATATCAATAGTAACAATAGCACGACAGAAACTTCGTGCAACCCCATAACAATAACCGCACGACAAAACCTCGTGCATCATAATAACAACAACCGCACAACAGAAACCCCGTACATCACCATAACAAGTACAACAACACAAATGACAATAATACAAGGGTACGAAAAATAAGTGAACTCAGAAATTCCAGAACTCAAAGAAACGGATGAACTAATTCACAAGGAGTAGCCACAATATACAGTTCAACGACGAGGGAGCTAACACAAGTCAAATAATTCCAACTAAGGACAAGTCAACCAAAATATAGGATATCTAACTTCTTTTAAGGTTGGGCAATTACGAAAGAGATACAACAAATCCAATTAAAGTTAGGCAGCGGAAAGATAACCATAACCTCAATTAAGGATGAACAATTACAGAAGAGATAACTATAATTTTAAATAAAGATAAGCAGTTAGGGGAATGATAACATGGCAATAGAAGAGATAACATTTTCAGTTAAGGTACATATGAATCAAATAAGCAATAAGAGTGGATCATGAAGCAATTAATTCTAATTAAAGCAGGTAGATGTGAAACTAGTAATTAAGAAACGTAAGCATAACAAGAACAACTGCATATTCGGTGAATACAAGGACCTAAGAACCCTAAAAGGCCAATTTTCCACAAATAAGTATGAGCACGTACTCGTCACCTCACGTACACGCACTACAATTAGCATAGAAGACTCAAATCCTAAGGGGTAGTTCCCCCACACGATGTTAGGCAAGATACTTACCTCAAAGAAGACAGATCGATACTCAAAAATGAACTTCTCGGGTGAAATGGCCTCCGGACGGCTCAAATCTAACCAAAATAACTTCAAAGCACAAATAAAACTCATAAGAAACTATTCCGGATCATAAAGCCTCAATCTTTATCAAAATCTAAAAATCGGTCCAAAAGTCGACCCCGGGGCCCGCACATCGGAACCCGACAAATTTTACAAAACCCGAACACCCATTTCGATATGAGTTCAACCATACTAAAATTATCAAATTCCGATATCAATTCGCTCCTCAAATCATGATTTTTTATTTTTGAAAGTTTTCTTCAAAAGTCCCAATTTTCCTCAACTCAAAACTCAAGTTAAATGATAAAAAAAAAAACAATCATGGAATATAATACATTCTAGGTAAAGAACACTTACCCAATCGATTTGCTTGAAAAACCCACAAAACATCGCTCAAAACCGAGCTCTATAAGTCAAGATATGATAAAAATGGCCTAACCCTCGATTTGGAAAATATATTCTGCTGCCCAGGTATTTGAACATCGCGATCGTGGAACAAATAGTACGATCGCGAAGAAGAAAAATAGCAACTGCCGAAATGAATTACTCGATTGCATAAGGAACAGTGCGATCGTGAAGAGGGAAAAATGTTGGGGTCAGGTACTGCACTACGCGACCGCGTGAGTGCGCATGCGATCGCGAAAGGGGAAGGGAAAAATCACCAACTGTTACAGCTGAGCTATGAGAACGCGGGCAATGAAGTGCAAACGCGGAGAAGGCAGAAGCACACATACGCGATCACAAATAGGACTACGCAAACGCAAAGAAGGAATGGTCAGCCTACCAAACAAGCCTTCGCGATCGTGGCTTCAGCTACACGATCGCATAGAAGGGGACACCAGATATCAGCAAAGCTATACCAAATAATGAGAAAATGGCCCGTAGCCCATCCAAAACACACCCGAGGCCCCCGGGACCTCGTCTAAACACACCAACAAGTTCTATAACCTAACACGGACTCGCACCATGAATCGAACTTATGAACTTTCAAATCTTCCAACTTCTAAGACTTGCGCCGAAACCTATCAAATCAACCCGGAATGACGTCAAATTTTGCAGGCAAGTCTCAAATAACATAACAGAGTTGTTCCAACTATCAGAATCACATTCTGACCCCGATATCTCTAAAGTTAACTCTTGGTCAAACCTCTCAACCTTCAAAACTTTAACTTTTCCAACTTTCGCCGAAATTCTCCAAATTATCCTACGGACCTCCAAATCCAAATCCGGACGCATTCCTAAGTCCAAAATCAACTTACGAAGTTGTTGGAATCATCAAAACCCATTCCAGAGCTGTTTACACAAAAGTTAAATTCCGGTCAACTCTTACAGTTTAAGCTTCCAAAACTTGAATCCTTCTTCCGATTTGACTCTAAATTACTCGGTAACTGAATGCAACTAGGCACGCAAGTCAATACACATAATACGAAGCTGCTCAAGATCAAATACTGCCGAACGAGACTTAAATTTCTCAAAATGACTAGCCGGGTCATTACAACAACTATTAGGGTTTCAGAGAAGAGGGGAAGGTTCGAGAGATTCAAGGGGCAACGGAATGAGCGATTTGTCTCTAGGGTTTGGGGCGATGGTTATAAGGAAAGGGCAAAGGTTTTTGTGGTCCGTTGATCATTTAAGATCAACGGCCAGGATTAAAGGGGAAACAGGGTGGGTCGTGAGACAGGTCGAGACCGGGTTAGATGAAGAGGTGGTTTAGTTTGGGCTTCTGAAGGGTTAAACGGAATGGGCCAAGTGTTTTGGACTTTAATTGGTTCGAAAATTAGCCCTATATTGGGCTATAATTTAAAGCACACGAAATTCATTAAAATAAAATTATAAAAAGTAATTAACAAATAATAAAATATTATTTAAGTAGTAAGATGCTTCAAAAATGATAACTTAACATTATAAAAATAAAAATGCTATTCGGCACGAAAAATGTAAAAAATATAATTATGCATAACATATAGGCTATTATTGTAAAATTATGTGAATAGCCAATATAATTATATGAAAATATTGTGAGGCATATATGTGGATGCAAATAATAGATTTGGATGGTTAAATCATCACGAAATAATTTAAGAGGTAATTAACACATATTTAGGTAATTTAAATGCAAGAAAAAATTGATTTTAAAGCTCTACAAATTATGAAATATTATAGAAAATAATTGTATAACTCTTTCTAAATTAAGTAATGTTTCAAATGATATTTTGCAAGTATATATACTATTTGAAAAATATGAGGTCAAAATTGAGTATCAACAGTTGCCCCTCTTTACCCGGGAATGATGAAAGAGTTGCCGGGTAAAGAAAATGATTACCAATTTTGTCCGAAGTGAGTGAGGAGTGATGTGTTTTGGAAAAAGATGAGGGTCGAACCCTAGTTCTTGAGTTGCCTACATATCCCTGGTGTTACGGGAATCAGGTTGTGTGTAGTTCTGGATCCAACAACGAACGAAACCGATGGAGTTGTTACAAGAGTGGTTGCATGTTTCGAAAAGGTTCTTTTGTATAGGATAGTGTCATAGGTAACGGATAATTTTAGGTGGAGTCATGAATGCGAATTTGGTCGTTACGGGCGTATCACAAGGCAGATATTTGAACGGTCATAGAGTGAAAAGGTAGTCGATTACTGGTAGTTGGTTACGTTTGAGATAGTCAAAGGATGTGAACATTGTGATCGAAAACCGGAGCAAAGATTGCTCCTGTTTGCAGAACGGTTACCTCCCGAGTTACTTGCAACACTCAAAACACGGTGCATGAGAATATATATGGGTTATTGAGAAAATTTAAACATGATGCAAATTCCCTTCGGACCATGAAGGTTGTCTTCGGACGATGAGGATGATGTCCTTAGACCATGACGTCCTGGGCCATGAAGCGCATGATACGGGATTCGCAGGCCATGAAATAGTGTCTTCGGGCCATGAGGATGGTGCCTCTGGACTATGACGCCTTTTAATAATGATGTGCACTATCGAGAGATTCAACGGGCCATGGAATGGTGTCTTCAGGCAATGAGGATGGTGCCTTCGGACAATACGGTGATGTTTCAGCCCATGAAATGCAAAGATATGGCGATGTCGATCGTTTGATAGAGGAAACAGGTGATTCTTAGTCATATACGAGGACGAGACAAGACACGACTTAGTCTTGTATGCGATGAGAGAAATGCTTAGCCCTATACGAAGAAGGGAGATAATGCTTAACCTTATGCAGTGTAGCAGAGACAGTGATTAGTCTCATGCAAAGAGAGGCAATGTTTAGCCTCATGCAATAATGGAGGCAATGCTTAGCCTCATGCAAGGAATGGAGACAGTGCTTAGTCTCAAAGGAAGGCAGTGTTTAGCCTTATGCAAGGTGCATGCAGTATTTAGCCTTATGCAAAGAGTGGAGATAATGCTTAGTCTCATGCAAGGAAATGAGACAGTGCTCAGTCTCTGGCAAGGATAGACAATGCTTAGCCTTATGCAATAATGGAGGCGATGCTTAGCCTCATATGAGGAAAGGAGACAATGCTTAGTCTCTGGCAAGGAAAGGCAATGCTTAGCCTTATGCAATAATGGAGGCAATGCTTAGCCTCATGCAAGGAGTGGAGACAATGCTTAGTCTCTGGCATGGAAATGCAATGCTTAGCCTTATGCAATAATGGAGGCAATGCTTAGCCTCATGTAAGAAGTGGAGACAATTCTTAGTCTCTGGCAAGGAAAGGCAATTCTTAGCCTTATGCAATAATGGAGGCAATGCTTAGCCTCATGCAAGGAATGAAGACAATGTTTGGTCTCATGCAAAGAAAGGCAATGCTTAGCCTTATGCACGGAATGCAGACAGTGCTTAGTCTCATACAAGAAGCGCAATGAATAGATGCAATAGAGTAAAGTAATTCTTAGCTTGATGTGGTTGCATTTGGCAACTTTGTCGTTATGAAGATAGTGATTTTGCTATATGTATGTATTTGCGAATATTCCTATTGTGTTCATTGTGCCTGCATTCAAAGAAATATCGTGAGTTTTGCGGGGGGTGGTTGGTTCGTGCTCTTGATTCCTTGCTTCGTCTTTACTCCTGTCTTGAGGTCTTGCTTGAGTCACCCTAGGTAACGTCTGGTTGCTATAAAATTTTCGAAAAACATGCATTTATGATGAATTGCTTATAAAAATGTAGTTGTTTGAAATATGTGATAATGCATGAGAGAAGATGATTTGTTGAATTGATGACTATGACATGATTTTGAGACATTGCAACCTCCTTGACTCGGAATTTCGAGGATCCTCCTCAAAATTCTGCCCCAGTTTAAATGCATACTTCTGGCAATACATTCCTCGGCTGTTCCAAACGTAATGAAATTGGACGAACTCGAGATCTTGACCCAGCTTCTGATCATGGGGGGAAATGAAGATTTTATTATGATGTGACCGAACCCACAGGGCTGCCTACGTATCCCCTCTTAAACGGGAATAAGGTCAAGCATAGTTCAGTTACATCAAATAGAGAAAATGCAAACAATCTTAAACATAGTATCTCTTGACTGCGTCTGAATTGATAGGTTTCAGACAAATTTCTCCGTCCATTTCTGCAAGTATAAGTGCTCCTCCTGTCAACACCCGGTGAACCATGTAACGGTCCTGCCATTTGGGTGCGAACTTCCCCTTGGCTTCATCTTGGTGCGGGAAGATTCGCTTTAGAACTAATTGCCCCAGTGTGAATTGCATTGACCTGACCTTTTTTGTTGAAAGCTCTTGCTATTCTACTCTAGTAGAGTTGACCATGACATACCGCATTCATTCTTTTCTCATCAATGAGAGCTAGTTGTTCATACCGACTTCGTACCCATTCTGCATCGCTGCGCTCAGCTTCTTGTATGATTCTTAAAGAAGGAATTTCCACATCGGCTGGAATAACAGCTTTAGTACCATAAACCACTAGGTAGGGAGTTGCCCTAGTTGATGTGCGAACTGCGGTATGATATCCAAGTAAAGCAAATGGCAGCTTCTCATGCCATTGTTTGTAATTATCCACCATTTTTCTCAATATCTTCTTGATGTTCTTGTTGGCGGCTTCTACGGCTCCATTAATTTGCGGCATGTATGATGTGGAGTTCCTATACTTGATCTTGAATGTTTCACACATGTCTTTCATCAAATCGCTGTTGAGATTGGTGGCATTGTCAGTAATGATTGACTCGGGTACTCCAAATCGACAAATAATGCGGTCCCGAACAAAATCCGCTACAACCTTCTTAGTTACAGCTTTATAGGATGTAACTTCAACCCATTTTGTGAAGTAGTCTATGGCCACCAGAATGAACATGTGCCCGTTTGAAGCAACGGGTTCGATTGGGCCGATGACATCCATAACCCAAGCGGAGAAAGGCCAGGGTAAACTTGTTGCATTGAGTTTATTGGGTGGTACTCGTATCATGTCAGCATGTATTTGGCATTGGTGACACTTCTGAACATATTTGATGCAATCTATTTTTGTAGTCATCTAGAAATACCCTGCTCTCAGTATCTTCTTGGCTAAGATGAAACCATTCATGTGTGGTCCGCAGGTTCCAGCATGTATTTTCTCGAGCAATCTGGTTGCCTCCTTAGCATCGACACATCGTAGTAATCCCAGGTCAGGAGTCCTTATATACAGAATTCCTCCGCTTTGAAAGAAATGGCTAGCTAATCTTCGAAGTATGTGCTTATGGGTATGGGTAGCAGTCTCTTGGTATTCTCCCTTTTCCAGGTACTTCTTGATATTGTGGAACCACAAATTTCCGTCAATCTCTTCTTCAACATGAGCACAATAAGCTGGTTGCTTATGAATTCCTATTGGGATAGGATCAATGAAATTCTTGTCTGAGTGTTGTATCATGGAAGACAAAGTGGCTAACGCATCTGCGAACTCATTCTGGATCCTCGAAACATGTTTGAATTCTATCTTTGTGAACCTCTTGATCAGCTCTTGTACACAGTGCAAATATGACAATATTTTGATGTTCTTCGTAGCCCATTCCCCTAGAATTTGGTGTACCAAAAGATCTGAATCTCCGATTACCAGCAGCTCCTGAACGTTCATGTCAATAGCCAACATGAGTCCCATGATGCAGGCCTCATACTCCGCCATATTTTTGGTGCATAGAAACCTGAGTTTTGCAGATACCAGATAGTGTTGGCTGGTTTCTGATACTAATACAGCTCTGATACCTACTCCTTTGAAGTTTGTTGCTCCGTCGAAGAACATCCTCCAACCATCATAGGTTTCGGTGATATCTTCTCCTACAAATGACACCTCCTCGTCGGGAGAATATGTTTTCAATGGTTCGTATTCTCTGTCTACAAGATTTTCTACCAGATAATCTGCCAATGCTTGCCCCTTGACTGCCTTCTGAGTCACATAGACGATATCGAACTCACTCAGCAATATTTTCCATTTTGCTAACTTACCCATAGGCATGGGTTTCTGAATGATATATTTTAGCGGATCTATCCTTGATATGAGATATGTAGTGTATGCACAAAAACAATGCCTCAACTTCTGAGCTATCCATGTCAAAGCACAACAGGTGCATTCCAGTAAAGAGTACTGGGCTTCATAAGGCAAGAATTTCTTGCTCATATAATATATCGCCTGCTCCTTTCTTCCAGTTTCATCATGTTGTCCCAAAATGCAACAAAAAGCCCAATCTAATACGGACAAATAAAGCAGCAGAGGTCTTCCCGGTTCTGGCGGGACCAGAATAGGCGGTTTAGATAAATACTCCTTTATTTTGTCAAAGGCTTTCTGGCATTCTTCAATCCAGCTTGTTGCAGCATCTTTCCTTAGCATTCTGAAGATTGGCTCACATATCACGGTTGATTGTGCTATGAAGTGGCTGATATAATTGAGGCGCCCTAAAAAACTCATCACATCTTTCTTATTCTTCGGAGGTGGCAAGTCTTGGATAACTTTGACTTTTGATGGGTCTAATTCAATCCCTCGACAACTGATAATGAATCCTAACAACTTTCCGGCAGGGACTCCAAAGGCACATTTTGCAGGATTCAACTTCAAATTGTATTTTCGAAGTCGGTTGAAAAATTTCTTCAAATCTGCTATGTGATCCGAACTCCTTTTATATTTGATGATAAAGTTATCCACGTACACCTCTATTTCCTTATGTATCATGTCATGGAAGAATGTTGTCATGGCTCTCATGTAGGTGGCTCCAGCATTCTTCAGAACAAATGGCATCATTTTTTTAACAGTATATCTCCCATGGTGTGATGAAGGCTGTCTTTTCGGCATCCTCTTCATCCATCCAAATCTGATGGTATCCTGCGAAGCAATCCACAAAGGATTGGAGCTCATGCTTGGCACAGTTGTCAATCGGTATGTGTATGTTGGGCAACGGGATATCATCTTTGGGACTTGCTCTGTTCAGATCTCGGTAATCGACACATACTCTAACTTTCTTATCTTTCTTTGGAACTGGCACAATGTTGGTCAACCAAGTCGGATATTCGACCACTGGGAGAACCTTGGCTTTGATTTGCTTGGTGACCTCTTCGTTTATCTTCAAACTCATATCCGACTTGAACTTTCTGAGCTTCTGCTTTACCGGTGGATACATGGGATTAGTAGGTAGCTTGTGAGCCACTATGGATGTGCTTAAACCAGTCATATTGTCGTAGGACCATGTAAAGATATCTTCATACTCTTTTAGGAATCTGATGTACTCTTCCTTCTCTGATGGTAATAGATGAATGCTTATACGTGTTTCCTTGACCATTTCTGAATCCCTTAAGTTAATGGCCTCAGTTTCCTCCAAATTAGACTTTGGTTTATTTTCAAAGTTTTCTACTTCTCTGACAATTTCCTCAGGTATTATATCATCTTCCAGTTCCTCTGAATCACTGTCCTTATATTGCGTTGTCTCATTACATGTCACAGTCGCAGGTTCATCGGGATAGGTAATAATAATACTGAAAAGAAAAATGTAAAAATAATAATAAATACGAAAAGCGATAATGCATTAATAAAATCTTAAAAACGTCAACAAGTGCAGCTCGATGGCTCGAGCAATTATTCCAAAATAAAATACTAAAAAATGTCTCAAATACTCAAAACTATTTTTTTTAAGTAATTCATGCATATTTTGCCAGGCTACCTAGGAACTCGACGGGACCGGGATGGTGTAGCGGTCCAGTTCTTGATAACAACTCTTTTCTCCATGGTTTGAATGGTAGGGTCTTCCTCCTCCTCCTCCTCCTCCTCAACTATTGCACTGCAGTCCATATCTTCTTCATCTAGAAACAGCTTTCTCATGCCAGCTAAAACTTCATCTTCCTCAGAACCCCACATCATGTCAGCTTGATGGAATGTCTAGTGCAGAGATGGTACCGGTTTTTCCAGTGGATAATAAGGAGCACGCCATGGCGGTGACCAATTTTGGTATTCCTGCCACGTGTATTCATATCCGAGTCCAAAAGTCGTGTCATGATGTTGTGGTTGTACGAGTTTAGTGATCCCTTGAAGATTTTTTTCGAGGCCCTTGCTGGGTTCGTATCCCGTCCATAGAAGTATGCTTTCTATCTTGTTGCTCCACCATCGGTCCTTTTCAATTGGGTTGACTCGTTCAATGCGATGGTATGTTTCTCCACTTAGTTTTTTTTCTGTTTTCGATGACCAGCACAGTCTGATTGGTGTAGATGGGGTTACTTCCATCTCCATGGATGACCACCTCCTGATGATTCCACTCAAACTTCACAGCTTGATGCAGAGTCAAAGCCACTGCCCAGGCGGCATGTATCCAGGGTCGTCCCAATAATAGATTATAGGTAGCAGATATGTCTAGCACTTGGAACTCGACATCAAACCAAGTTGGGCCCATCTGTAGACTGAGGTTGATTTCTCCAATGGTGGATATCTGAGATCCATCAAACGCCTTCACATTCATGCTTCTCATTCGTATCTCGTGCAAACCTTTACCCAGACTCTTCAAGGTAGTCAATGGGCATATGTTGAGACTTGAACCTCCATCTATCAAGACCCTGGCGATGAACTTATCCTCAAATTGCACTATGATGTATAATGCTCTGTTGTGACTCAGCCCTTCTGGTGGTAATTCATCTTCATGAAAAGTGATTTTGTGGCTCTCCAATATCTGTCCGACCATGTTAGCTATCTCCCCACTAGTGATGTTGGTGGGTACATAAGCTTCACTTAACCTTCATTACAGCATTCCTGTGTGCGTCCGAGTTTTGCAAAAGCGATAAGATAGATATCTGAGCGGGGGTTTTGTTCAAGTGGTCAACAATAGAGTACTCTCTCGCTTGTACCTTTCTCCAAAGATCATCAGTGCCAGTATCGACAACAGGCGGCTTAGATGCAACCTCCTTGCTTGTTCCCCCCAGGTTCTCTTGTGTATAAACTCTGTCAGTTCTGGCCGTACCTTGTGCCGCACCTGTTTCCTCCATTTTTACTTTTCCTTTTCTCTTTGCTTCTGCAACATAGTCCCATGGGATGGCATCAGACTTGTAGGATGGCATGGGATCTACCATCATAGTGAAGGGTATAGATACCTAAACTTCAAATGGTGCCTGGTTTTTACCGCAACTGGTGTGAGGGTGACTGGAGACGTTTTAGGATTATCTCCCTCTCGAATAAGTCCGATAGATCCCTCCTGATCCCATTCTTCGTCAGTCTCTACCATATTTATCCCCTCACCTCTGTGATCCGGGAGAGGATTATTACGAACATTTGGTACAACCTCCTTTGCCTATATGACCTAAGTATCGATCAGTGTCTGAATCTTGTCTTTCAGTATGCGGCATTCATCAATGGTATGATCCTTCATGCCTGAATGATAGGCACATATTTTGTTAGGGTTAATCCACTAGGAGGAATTCTCCATAACAACAATAGGGATGGGAGTAACATAACCAGCGGCCTTTAGTCTCTCATACAGTTGGTCTATAGGTTCAGCAATTGGGGTGTATTGTCTTGGTGGTCTGCAATCAAAATTTTGTCGTGGCTTCTAGTAGTTTTGGCGGGTGGGTGGTGGTGAATGGTAATATACAGATTGAGTATTATAGGCATGGTAGGTGGTAGCAGGCTGTTGGTATCTGGGGGGTGAAGGTTGATATATGGGTGGAGGTGTTTGGTATATGAGATGAGACTTAAGACCCTGGGCTACCATCACGACACCTATTTCTTTCTTCTTCGAAATGCCTCCTGATTGCAAGGCTTTGTTCGTGGCATGCAATGCCTCGAAATTGGTCACCATCCCATTCTTAAATCCTTGTTCTATTCTTTCTCCTAGCTTGATGATGTCGGAAAATTTGTGATTTTCAATAACCATTAACTATTCGTAATACTGCTGGTCTTGATACCTGACAAAGAACTTGTTCATTTGTTCTTCTTCAAGTGCTGGCCTTACTTTCACGGCTTCTGATCTCTAACGAGTAGCATACTCGCGGAAGGTTTCTGTTGGCTTCTTCTTAAGGTTTTGAATGTAGAAAATACCTGGCGTGTTTTCTGTGTTGAACCTGAATCTATCCATGAAGTTTGACGCCATACTCACCCAACTAACCCACTTCTTTGGATTTTAACTGATATACCAAGACAAGGCGTATCCTGTGAGGCTCCGCATGAATAGTTTCATGTGTATTTGTTCATTCGTGCCTACTCCTACAAGCTTGTCACAATATGTTCTCAGATGCACTTTCGGATCACCAGTTCCATCAAACATTTCGAACTTGGGAGGTTTGTAAACCTCCAGCAGTTCCACATCCGGCTGAATACACAGGTCCTCATAGTTTAGACCTTCAACACCTTTACCACCCTCGACACTCTGAACTATACCAGTGAGCTTCTTGAGTTCCTCCGCCATGTTCTTAATGAGAAGGTCCTTCTCAGATAATTCAGGTATGTATAGGGTTTCCTGCGGGGTGTGAGGTAAAGTTTCCACATATATCGGATTGCTTTGATGGATTTCTGGCACTTGGGTATAAGGGTAGTCATTAGTTGAGTTTTGGGAATTAGGAGTAGGTTGTGGCACATTCTGATAAGTAGTAGTTTGTGGGTATTGAGTTAGATGAAGGTGTTGTTGTTAAGGAGTCGGTACTGGTGGTGGGTTAAGGCTCTAGGGAGGTGCGGGATACTGGTGTGGTACGGGAGGATTTGGTGGTAGGTTTGTGTTTTGCGGTGGTGTTTGGTTCTAGGTAGTCAGGTTTTGCTAGTTAATGTCAGAGACATTGAGAGTGAGGGAGAGGTTTGCCAAATTTTGGACCTGCTCAAGCTCGCCTTTTAGTTCCAGGATTTTATGTTCCAGACATAAAACCAATTCATTCTGTCTTGGAGTACTTCGGCCATCTGAAGTTTCAACGTTTTCCGCTATGGTAGCATTGTCTTTCCTGATACCACTCAAATCATCCATTTTTCATTTTCCTTTGCTTTTGCCTTTAGGATCGCTTGGTGGAGGAGGAGGTGGAGGACCTATGGATCTAGTGTGATATGTTGATGATGCCAGTATGCGCAAACCAGCCTTTGGGAATGGGAATAATTAAAAGAAAAGAAAAAGCAAAAGGTAACCAAGTTAGTAAGGAATATTAAAAGAGTGTTTGCGATATGAAAACATGTTTCACAAAGTCATGCAATAATTCGCGTCCTAATTTGGGGACCTCATTGTGCCCGAGGTAGGCCTAATCGACACGTAGACTTGGAGAGAATTAATGCCAATATTTGCGTCATTTTATTAATGCAAAAATGAGTCAAACCTTTACTAAATCGACAATAATAAAATTACTAATGACATTTAGCCTTATTACAATCGAAATCTAAAGCTAAGCTAGAAAGTTGTAAAGAACATCATTTCATAGTCTCCGTGCTTAGCTCTTTTGACCCCATCAATCAGGTTTCGCAGATCGCGCATATCCAACGGTAAGTAGGCTTTTGCTAGATATCCTCCTCACTTCCATCCGTGCCTTGACAATCTGAGAGTTTCTTTCTCATCTTTCCCTCGATCTCCATCAATCCTTGTTCCAAGTATTCCAATCTTTCTGTTGACTTAGTGGCAATATCCTTCCATCCCTTTATCGCTTCTATGTTTACTTTGTGATGTTGCAGATGTTTAGCTTCAGACTCAAACACCCTTTTGCGTAGCCTTCTATACTTAACCTGTGCTTCAGCTACTTCATCTATGACCCTATCCTTCAAATTGATTTCTGGGTGGACGTCTCCCGCTACGTCATCCTCCAACCATGATAGATTGTAGTACATATGTCCGGCATGATACCTGTCTGGCTCAATGGTTTCTTTTTCCACAATGACCTTTTGGTTCCATATATGCTGTGCCTAGAACTTGAATGGAATGACGTCTCCTTTGAAATCTGCCTTGTACTGGACCATGTTGGAAACCTGAGGTATGACCTGTTTTCTCCCCGCTTGCCTCATTACCCTTATGGGAGCATAGGGATAGATGTCTCGTAACCCGATTAGTACTATATGAGTAGTACCTCTTGAACTGATGATGAACTCACTGCTAGGAAACCACTCGAACATCCAATGTACCTGCTCGTCCGTCAGATTGCTAAAGAAACGCACCCAACTTACAGCATTTCCTGGTTATGCAAACATGTCTAGGATAAACGTCATTTTCTTTGGGTGATGGTAAGTTATGTAGTCATTCAATGGTCGTCGCAGAAGCTCTTGACGATACTCTCCTCTCTAAAAGTATTCCAGAAACTAGACTTGTAGTAAAAGATTACAAACCTTAAAGTGTCTAAATCCCTACCGATCTAGAGCACGGTACATCTCGGCTAAGATCATAGGGATGATAGTATAAGTTTGTCCTTCAATTCCCTCCATCAAAGTCTTGGTGACCATGGCTAAGCAAGTATGAATCCTTCCCCCTTTCATTTGAAATATCAACAACCCCAAGAAGCAGACGATGAACATATAAACCCGGCGGTGCGTCCAACCCAAGGAAGTAATGGCAAGTTCCTCATGATGAAGACGGTATGACTTGCTATGCTCGTAACGCTCATAAAGAAATTCAAAAGGAATATATGACTTCTTTAAACAGAGCAACTCGTTATTTTTCTTAAAACCCAACATCTTTAAAAAACCGCAAGGAGTGCGATTTTTGGGTACCAGTAATCCCGGACTATCCCATGGCAACTTAGAGTAGCCTCCTATTTCTTCTAGGAGAGGAGTCATTTCTATATTGCCGAATCAAAAAATGGCTCTTTTCTTGTCCCCAGAACATGATAGCGGCCTCAATTAGTGCCCTATTTGGTCGAATGTTTAGCAAGGATGGCAAGTCACCCAATACTCTTCTCACATGATTCTTGTCGCAAGGTGAAAGGTCTTTCCACCAGTCAAGTAGCAATGGTGGGATGTTTTGGACCATACCAAACTTGGGGACTTCATGCTTCATTTTCTACAAGCCAACAAAGGTTAGCCCTTTCCCCCTCCAGATTTGATTGCTTATGCAATAATGATCAACACGTTGGCGTATTTTATCCAAGTAATGCACATAATATGATAGTGTCCATTGGGATTGTGAAAATCCCGGCAGACTTTGGATCAGGTTTATCTTAGCACGTTGTTATGTTGATAACGCTTCAGCCCATACTAGGTTTAGCATGATGCATGTACATTTCAAGTTAGAGTAGGGTTTCTAGAATAGTCTAGACTGGTACTCCTAAGTGGACACCTTGAGAGGGAAAGGCACGGGACCATCGATTGCACCACTGATCGACTAGTCTACCGCAAATAAGCCTTTCTAATTTAAAAAGGGTAATTTTTGGAAGAGTGCGGACGCTCATCAAGCGCCGCTATGTTGATAATTGGCGTGAGTGGAGTATGATGTGGAGCATGATTTATGCAGATATAATAACACGTTGCCAAATATTTGCATGATCGAAAGCATTAAATAGGAAGGCAAAAGTAGATATGGAAAGAATAGAGAAGAAAGACAAAAGGAAGAAGTCAGTTTAGTTCATAAAAATATATATGGGAATGTAATAAAGCAGGAAGTAGGGATGGGAAAGACATGATATAGCAGATAGGATGAAAAGAGATGAAGGGTGGTTATAAAGGTGAATGGGGAAAGGATGTGCATGTCATAGCAGATTTAAGCAGATGAAGGTGAATAGGGGAAGGGATGTGCATGTCATAGCAAATTTAAGCAAATAAAGGTGAAGAAGGGAAGGAATGTGCATGTAGCAGCAATTTTAGAACAAACGAAGAAAAAGAGAGTAATCCACATAAGTCAAGTTCATTAGGGTAAGAGCCTAATCGTAAACCCCAGTTGAGTCGCCATGCTGTCGCGCCCCGTTTTCTCGTGAAAGCGGGCCTCGACGTGTGACAACTCTTTTAAATAAGGTATTAAAAGAGAAGAGTCGCCACCTAACGGTTTTTAAGGTACGTTGGGGCACATATTTGTAAATAACTCTGTTTTAACTAGTCTGTGTCACCAAAGATCGGGTAAGGGCTCAAATTACTTAAAGAGAAGGTGTTAGGCACTCTTCGAGATCCACAACTGTGGGTCCCGGCCAAACTTTAAACTATGTGGATTACGTGATTAGGCTAGGTGATCAAATAAACAAAGGGAGGTATAGAAGTCGAAGAGTCTTATCATAACACATTGGGAATTGGTACAAATCCTAAATGATTATAAATGCATTGGTCTATGTTAAATGACTAAATGTAAATGGCAAGTATATGAAGG